>JAUZNC010057061.1:0-13382 GCA_034780395.1 Vannuccia rotundouncinata | reverse complement strand
GTAATTTTATGACTAGGTTACAATGGTTAAAATTTCTTTGGTAACAGTAATATATTATGTCACAATTAGGATAAAGAATTTCATGTTGAATTTTTTATTATTTGTTTTTCCCTTTTGAATTGTTTCTTCATAATCAAAATATCGAGATAGTTTTAGAACTTTTCCATAAGAGTAGAAACGCAATCTACAAATAAGTAAAAAATAATGTCTTTATTTACACAAACGCATCAGTTGGTATTTCTTTTAAATTTGATAAAAATAAATAAAAATTTGTTTGCTTTATAGTTGAAATGACATATAAGATGACGTTTTAATTAATAGAAAATAATCGGGTAACACAATAAAATCGAATAAATGTGCCTACGATTAATATACCTACTTTTATAAAACTTAGAATGCAATAAAACAATTTTTATTACTTTGGTTGAAATAATTTGAAACTTAATTTTAAATGACTTAATTTTTTATAATTTAACAACAATAGAGCAAATGAGAATTGAAAGAATTAGTTTAAACCTTAATTGTAATTCTCAATATATGTAAATTACAAATGACTTAATGTTCAGTATTTTTAAGGGAAATAATTTAAAACTGACAGATAAAAATTATCTTACATCAAAATAATATTCATTTTAAGTCTCAATTGGTCTCCATTTAATTATGGTCTCAATCACATATATCTATATAAATATTTTTATTATAATTCTTTATAAATTAGAAAGTAATTTCTTATTAAGTAGGCATTTATATAATTTTGATAACCTCATTACAATCTCTTTCTGACTAAAAAAGGTTTTTTATAAATAACCTCCCATATATCTATGGGAGGTTATTTGTAAAAAAAACAGAATTTAGTCAGAAAGGCAGAATTGGTCAACACATCAATCCACGTGGTCTTGAGCTAAATGAATGCCATATCTATAAAGATCTATTTTGTCATCGATTTTAAATATTAGGCTAGTTTGGAGTTTATTTTCTAAAAAAGTTGTTTAAATTCTATATTTACTGATTGATATCTATTGTTCACTTTAGATCTCTATGAAATTAGGTTGAACGATGATTAAGACAACGATCATATTATATGTTGGCTACTTAGTTTGGAATTTCTGGCTAGTTCTGTTTTTACAAATACCAATTTAAATCTTTTCTTTTGATTTTTCTGATGATTATGAATAAGTATATATATTGTATATATTATACTATAGAAGTTAACTTATATACCCATACTATAGAAATTTACTTTTCTGACGATTTTAAATTAATTTTAAATACATATTACCTATAGTCCATATATATAAATACATATGTCCATTATTTTCAAACAATTATTTTCATGTAAAGAATTAAAAACAATATTTATTGTATAACCTGTAGTTTTTATAATCAAATTAACACAAAGAGTAGCTATGGAATACAATCCCAGTCAAAAGTTTAGAAACCCGCGATAAAATCAGTTAAACATTTCTATGACTAACACTTGAACCCCATATTAGTATGAAAACTCTTCATTTAAATGTCTATACATAGTAAATACGTTTATTCAACGTATTTCAAGAGAGGGCCAATTGGATAATAACAATCAATAATTAGTGGCCTGGCAATATTTATATTAATTGTGATGCAGCAGTTAAAATGTATACTGTATTACTTAGCATTTAATCCATGTTAGGAGGCATTTAGCTAGCACTATCATTGTTAAATCAATAATTATGAGAGGTAACGAACTTCTGCCTAATTCAAACAATTTACGTGTGCTCCCACAGTAGGCAATAATTAATTTAAATGTAATTTAAAGTAATAATTTTCTAAAATCCAGATACGCCAATTATACAAAATGCCAGTCATACAAAACAACAAAAAAACATATACTTTATGTATAATCCATTCTAAAAGTTTGAATAAAGTATATTTCAGTTTTATAAATAGACTCTTTATACACAATAATATTTATATATTCTGTGAAATTAAATAGATTCAAGAAATTTGAGTGAAGACCGGCTAACTCCAAAGAGTCCACTCGACGGATTATCCATTTTGAATAAGAACCGGCTAACTCTGAATAAAAATCAAAGTTAGCCGGTTCTCACTCAAATAAATGGTCGTAATAAGTTAGTTATCCGGTTCTCATGCAAAATTATTCTGGAGTAGAAAGAAACTGAGCCGCTTTTAATTCACCATAATAATTATCACAAAAAGTTAGCTAAGAAAATGCATTTAACTCAAATTCGCCTAAAAGTGAGTTAGCCGGTTCTCATTCTACAGGCTTCAATTGTACAAAATTAATCAATACTGGGGTTCTATAAGTCACGCGCGCAACATGGAACATTTTAGATAGATTGTATAGATAGTACCTATACCTTATATATAAAATAATGTAACAAAAACGCTTTCATACACCACTAAATAAAATGTTAAAAATTAAAAAATTTTGAATTTCATCGTCTACACATTTGATATTTCGGAACATTTCTGGACTAATTTTTGAAAATATTGTTGCTATATGGAGTGCTTTCCAATTTATTTATAGTAGTTGGCCAATTAACATAGACACATGATTTGAGGGACACATAAAAAGATCGTTTGAACATTTTTTTTAATGCTAACAATTATACAATACATCTTAACTTTCCTATGGGTATATGACATATGGCACCATTGATATCGTAAAAAATTGTTTATAATTTTTAATGTTATGTTGATAATTACGATATCAACGTATGGCACACACTGTACATCTGTATAGTACATGGTATATGGTTAAAGGCTAAGGTTATAGGTCTTATATTTTGTTTATTATACATTAACGATAATACGTCATGCATACATAGATGTCAACAATGTACCTAAATTGTAAACTTTTTGTATAGATGACTCGAAATTCTACATTCTTCGAACCAAAAATATTTCCATTCAATTAGTAATTTCTATTATAACACTATTAATAATTTTGTAACATGGTGCGGAGTAATACATTACAGTTTAATATTGCATTGCTGATAAATAAATAAAAATTAGTGTAAACAGGTGATTTTAAATAAGTTCACAAATAATTTAAATAATTTATTCATCGATAATTCAAAAAATATTGAACAATATATATACTAAACCTTATTTTCAACACATTGTCCCCACATTTAAAAGAAAGCCAATGTTACCTCCTTTTAAAAGGTTTCGCTTCTATTGATCACAAACTTTTATTGCGTTCTTTTAAATCTGTAAACTTATTTTTTCAAAAGCTTAACAAAGTAAACGTTATTCCGTTTTGTAAAGTTAATATTATAAGTAACATTTAGTATTTTTCATTATGGTATTTCTATTTTACAATATACTTATTGATTATTTAATGCCATTTTTTTGTTATGCTAAAAAATTTAGTTGTATAATATTGTATTAAATTTGTTCCCGTAGGTTACACATGCTACATTTTATGTTTTAGTTCAAACCACTATACCCGCATTTTATTTTTCATTATATTATTATGATATTTTTCTATAAGATCCATGGGTTTACTCTGTAGCGTATAATACTATAAGCTGTAGAATTTGAATAATTTTAACTTCATTCTGTATATAGAAAAAAATTTTCACCAAGTAGTATGCATGCCTGTTAAGGTGATTATGTTATAGGCAAGTCCTTCAAATTGTGATAACGCATTGTTAAACTTGGCACAGTTATTCATTGGGGTATCAAAAACATAGATTGGAAGAATTGCATAAAATTTAATCAAGGGAAAGCTGCCATTTTGTATTGTTCATGGATTGCTCCCAAATTGTTCATGTTTTTTGAAAAGTTTTAATTATGAATTTTAACTCATTTTTTCTGTCTTACTTTATTGACAACGAGCTGTTGCTTCACAGATTGTGCTTCTTAGAACCAAAATGCATTAATTGAAATTAATGGTCAACAATTTCCCCTACTCTTTTTAAAACCCTGATTGATCCCTGATTAGATGTTATATTAATTCAATTATCGTAATTATATTAGTATATATAATAAATAAAAACAACTCATTTCAATGGTGCAATTTATTAGGCATCAGATATATAAAAAACAACAATTAAAAAGCACAATAATCTGTATATAGTGACAATTATAACAAAAACAAAAAAAATCAATTGGAATTTTAAAAATGTAGTCAGTTGACAAAGTAAGAAAATATTATTAACTTCTTATTTCACATTAGGATACAATGGGGTGCGTTGATATATACATTTACAAAAATAAATAATATTTTGTTAAACGATATGGCATAATATACAAAATTTAAATTTAAACAAAACCGTTTTTCAAGTGAGATAAAAAAATTGAGTTTGAAAATTTCAGAAAACTTTTTAATGAATTTGATCCAATCCATATGGAAATGATAAACGAATATCTCGATTAGGCAAATTGTTATGATGGTAGTGATAAAGCAAAAGAGGAAGGCTGTCAAAATACATGGGTACATTCTGAGGTATATATATCGTGCTGTCAAAGTTGGATTCTAGTACATATTTTATGATTTTTAAGGGATTAATTTGTAGAACAGTCAGGATTTGACGACTATCATCTTGTCTTACCAAGAAGATTCCATCTTTTGAATGACTTAAGATCTCTTTGGACGCTTCTTCGCGTGATCCAGAAAATAAGGCAGCATTGTAATATGAATCGCTGTCATCTTCTTCCTTCTCTACTTCATGTGGAAGTTTTGAACTTGCTTGAGAACACTCTCCTTCAAAATTTATATCGAAAAGATTGGGAGTTTCAGAAGCAAATGTGTCTCCAGAAAACGATTCAGGATCTTGATAAAAAGTATCAGAACTGTAGTCTTGGTTTGCAGGGTATTCGAAAAGAGAAAGTTTAAAATCAGTTCCTACATCGTTATATTCGGAATTCGTTTCAACATCAAAATTGATTAAATCTGTGTCTGTTTTCATGCTGTTAAAGATAGGGTTTGGTTCATTCAAATCGGAGTATTCACTTTCCTGTATGAAATCTTTAGGTTCCTGATAATTTGAAATCACGGATGATAATTTGCTTCTTTGGTTCGGTTTTTTATGAACTTCAAGAAGAGTTGAGCTAAGTTTATGGATCCATTGCACCATTTCTGACTTTGAAGCAGCCGCGAAAGTAAGAACTGGCAAAGAACTCACCAGAGGATTAATATTGAACACCCACGATTGGGAGTTGGAAGAGGGGTGTTCAATTCGATCATATCCAAATAACTTACATGTTAAATCGGGCTTCTTGGCGTTAGCTCCGGGATAGACATATAAAATGCCATCATGAATAACAACATAACACTTATGCCAAAGTTTACTGCTTAGAAATTTTTCCTTTCTTTTTAAATATCCAAAATGAACAGGATTTTGTTCAAGCAAGTGTTGACAAGTTGTATTGGTTGTGGTTACATTTCTCATGGCTCCATTTTCCATGTTTTACAAGAAGAGTTAGTGCCTATAATCGTCGTTATCTCTTAGTTTTATGTGCTGAGAAGCATCTTAACTTTATGTACTGAGAAACATAATACAACCAACAACGACAATGGGGATAGAATAGTGAGTATAAGGAGGTATCGATTTTTCTCATTCACCAATGAAATAGAAACACTATAACATATACGGTAACAATATAATTATTGTACACAAAGATAAATTTTGAATAGAAATTCAATTATCGAGGTGTTTTGGTTTATTGTGTTATTTAGTTTTTTCTAATGGGTTGCAATCATCTCATGCCGAAATTATTTATTTGTATTTCAGAGCATATTATGATAAAAAGCGTTACTTTAATAATTTGTTATAGTGTTGTACAATACCAATTTTAAGAGATGGTTCTAATATACATTATAATTTAACCCAACACATAATATGTTCATTTATAATAAAATGCTCATTGTTTATGCGATAAATATAATAATCGAGTACGCTCGTTGCCAAAATTTAAAAAAAATTAAATTAATATATTCGAAATAATTGCAATTAATTTTATATTCCCTCGCTCTTTTTGAAATTAATTGCCATTAATTACAGTTAATTTCAATAATTCTATATTTCCCTAACTTAATTTCAATTTGAGTATCGTATAATCCGGCCTATAAGCCGCACTTTTAGTTAAAAAAATAATTCATTTTATATATTCGGCCGCACCCCTAACTTTCAATATGAAAATCTATTAAAAAATTAATTTTTTATGAGAACGTAGATATCATTTTGTTTATATATCCAAATATAGTATCAAACATAATAGTCAGAATATTCGCAGTTATAGGGTTATGGCTTTGTATGTGTACCTACTTTTAATTCGGTTTACTCCCAGTATGATTACGCAATATCAGTCTGTTTGTGTGTATAGGTAGGTAAGCGATCTCAGTACACTGCCAGTAAAACTGAAAGCAATCCTTAGAGAAAACTTAGAGAAAACTGAAAACTTTTCTGTCCCATGATTACCAAATAAATTATTTTATAACCGAATAAAATTTAGTGTCAGCGTATAAGCCGCACCCCCCACTTTTGACTTACAAATATTAGTTTAAAAGTGCGGCTTATACTCTGGATTTTACTGTATATAAATTTTAATTATTGAAATTAATTTAAATTTTCGTATATATTATAGCATCATTTATTTTCGATTATAGTATATAAAAACTAATTAATTAATAATTTTCTATATTACAAGCAGGGTTTACTCTGTATAAGGTGCATTTACGATCAAAAACATAATATGTCATAATAAAATTTTATGTATCAAAATAATTATAGCATAACATGAAATTTAATTGAAAACCCACCAATACTAAGTACGCAATTACAAACTTTAGTATTCTTTATTAAGTTTTTTAAAAATAAGTTTAACGATTCAGAATTCACAGTATACTGTTTAATGAAGCATTCCAAAAATTTGAACCACCCTAACATAAACAAAACGACTACAATTACAATTATGTCTCATTAGTATTTTGTTATACAGTGTGCTTCATAAGTCCGTTCTCATAGGTTCCAGCAGTAGTTTTATTTTTAACGTACTTGTCATGTGGGGTCACTTAAAATCGGTTGTGTACAATCAGAATACCATAATAAATAATAATGTTCTATTATCAGTGAAATAGTTGGGTCATAAAGCCCAGCTGGCATGACCAACCTCTGGCTGACAAAGATTTTTGACTGTTTTCACTTCTTTGGACCATATAGAAGAATAGGCCCTCTGAAAAATGTTTTGCAATTTTTTCTACAGAGCAAAATCAAAAATGGCCCCTCACACCATATTTGTAACACTAAATTTTACATTTTTTCTCATAGATATTTGGTTAAAGGCACCTTTCGGTGTCAAACAAACACAAAGATATCTGTTGTAACACCATTACTATATATTGTAACAAAAAAATCCAGATGGCTGCCATTTTTCACATTATAAAATCAAAAAAAATAAAATCTTATACTCCAAATAAAAATTCTCAATGATCGAACCATGTCTAAGTATTGTAATGAATACATTTAACACACTGAATATATTGAATACCTTATCGGATAACACATAACACAACGGAATTGATATCGAAAATAGACTTCTAGTATACAGATCCTTGTATCCTATTAGAGAAAATTCAAGCTAATCAGTCTCAATGCTCGAAAAATCTTCATCTGTATACAGAGTCAATGTCATTATACTCATTATGAGTATTATCACTGTCTGAGTCTTTTTCTGATTCATAATCCCCTTTATTGTTCACATCCTGATCATCGTTATCATCTCCGTATCAAGAAAAAAACTCTCGAAGTGCGGGTTTTTGGTGTTTTACAGGATTACAGAGTTTATTTATCAGCTCCTAGCTTTTACCAAGAGGAGATGGATAACCTCTGAGAGATGGGTTTCTTTGCAAGTAAGCCAAATGATTGGTACTTATCACATGGTTCCTGAGACAGTCTTATTGGGGCGGTAATCTACATAACCTTTTGTTCTTTGTTCACCTATGGTATATCACTATATGTATGTCTCCATATACCACTTCCCTAGTTAGTTTCAAGAGCTCCTGGATACACTCGCCTCTTCTCCACAGTAGTTGCAGTTGTGCTATCTCACTGGTACTAACTTTATCAAACAGTTTTCCTTTCGGTACCTTTACCAAAGAACCCAGATGTGGCACCACAGTCTGTCATTATACATGTAAAGTATAATACAGTCAACCATTATATGGTTTTTAACTAAATTATTACAGTTTACAAATACACATCCCCGTTTCATGAAGATGTTTTCTGTGTATCGAAAGCATAACTGTGTCTGCTTCTGCTTGATCAAACGTAAGATCATCATAATAATATTATAATAATAAATAACAATTTTACGTAATAAAAAAATAATGAAGAAAATCAAATTAGTTTAGTTATTATATAACAAAATTTTGCACGGGGTATGTACTTAAAATTAAATAGATGAAATACAAACTTATGAAAACGTATACATTAATTCCTCCAGTGTATAATTTAAATAATACAAAATTGTATAAATTACAAAAAAAATAAGTTCAATATATATTCGACAAAGTAAAATTATGAAAACACTTGCATGGTAAACAGTTCTTAAAGTGAGATTTAAAAAATAATTGAATAGAAATTGATAGATGACCACTCAAAACTTCAGACATCTCCTCATTTCCGAATTTTATACAGGTACAACGAAATAATCAGATACACCATACAGACGCCGAAAAGGAAAACGGCAGGTCTTTTTTGCTTTGCATAACCAAACAACTGTTTAGACAGTTTTTTATTACGATATGAATCTATAATGTCATGCTCTTCTTCTTCTTCTCGCTGAAAGTTTTTGCATACCATAGAATAGTTATGCCTTCGTAGCATGTTTTAAATTAAATCCATCTATTTCAGGTGATTTATCATCGTAACCTATATTGTAATACACTCACAAAAAACAAGATATGTAGTGTAGTGGAGCACATAATACAACATAATTGGCTGTAGGTATTCATACTATACATATCATATTTACCTATCATATATTCTACAATATATATATATATATACTTGATAGGAAGAAACAAAAAGCATGTGTTGCGCAGTTTGTTTATTTGTTTGTTGCAGTAAAACTATAATTTATTAAACAAATTTTTGGAGAACAAATTTATTACATTTTAACCACATTCGACTATTGTAACCCCCTCTTTCTTTATTCTATATTGATTCCTTTTAACTGCAATTATTAATAAGAATTGGTATATATAAGATGAATGTTAAAAGTGCAGTAAAAGTCATGAAGAAATGTTTAAAATTAAAATATAAAGGTTAAAAGTTCGTTGCACTCAAATTTTCTGTTGATTTGTGATTTTCTCTCTTGTATGTAGAAGGCTTCTTTAAAGCGGAGATTTGGGGGTTATAGTCGAATGTGGTTAAAATGTAATAATTTATTAAAAGGAATCAATATAGAATAAAGGAAGAGGGGGTTGTTGTCTTTGGCCAAAATAGAGACGTTGAAATTAGATTTACAGATTTGTTTGTGTTTGTAAATAGAGCTTGTTTTTGAGGTGTTCCTTGACGCGGGTGTGGAGTTGTCTGATGGAGCTGCCGACATAGGTGTTGTCTCATTTGGCGCAATTTATTTCATATACACAGCTTTTTGAGTGACATAATTCCGATTTGATTAGGCAATCTGCCATGTTGCATATATAGATTGAGACTTAGTATATCTTTTGAATACCTATCTCTTACTGTTTTTATTCATTGTATTACGTCTAATCCACTCATTGACAATGAGTGTCGACTGAATTCAAGAAACTACTAAGAGGCTATCAACTGAAGTACGCCTAATTGTCAAATAAATTGTTATCGCTGTCGATTGATTTTTGTTTCAGCGTCTCTGTATAAAACTTTTGAAAAAGTTAACACACTATGAACTAATAATATAATTACCTCAGAATATAATGAACATCACATATTCACTAGACAGCACTATGTCGATTATCAAGAAGATATTAGTGTTACTTTAATGCGTTACGTTCAAATATTGTTTTTTTAACATTTACATTTCTCAGAGATTAATCGTTTTACATTTTGTAATAAAATTATATTTTATTCCATATAGGCTGCCATAAGCTACTTTTTAAATGTGAAATCGTTTTATTTATTAATCGGAAATCGGAAAAGTTATCGAACAAAGCTATCGATACAGAACATTCACAATATTTGACTGATTACCCATTTACTATACTTGTATAAATGCTATTAATTAGTTTCTTACCTTTCTTTAAATTGATTATTAAAAATGTATAGATTATTTAGGTCCGTCGTCAAGATTATTTGAGGGAGGACACAACTCCATAAATGTGGACAAATTAAACCGAGGACTGAAATGCTAATTTAGTCATTAAATATATTCGAAAAAGTAATAATTATCGTAACAATTCATGGTGTATAATTATGGATAAATATTATTTTAAGTATCAATTGATTCTTTTATTAAATTTTTCAAATTGCCCTAAATTCGGACACTGCATATCTTAGCTTACCTACTTTTTTCCTTTTCTGATCAATAATATATTGAATAACTGGATATTTGAAAAGCACAATTGAATATATTGAACTCTCCTTTGACTACAACTATTTTATTCACTATTTTAAATATTGCAATGAATCAACAATCTTCTTAACCTCCCATTGAGAATATTGAGAACATTACTCGACTCTTAAGACAGAATTTTCTTCACATAATATTTAATTTTACTTAACTTCAATTAAGTATTAAAAAATTGGAAGTGCAATTTTTCTCTGTTTTCATTAGTAGTTTTAGAAAATTAGCTTAATACATTATTTATAAGAGAATTTGAAATAAATAATATTTATAAATATTATATTTCACTGTTCGGTAATTAAACTATCATATATAAAACATTCCAGCCGACAGTAAAATAAAATACAAGATTAAGAAAGACGTAAAGCAAATAATGCAATTTAAAAAATAAAAAAGCAACAAAATTTCGACCAGCTATCAATATATTTCGATTTTAAAAGGTATCCTTTTTTATCTAACTTTCATTTTTTAATATATTGAGGCATTTTGAATCTGATTAGTTGAAATAAAGTGAAACTAAAATTAGGACCTAAAAGTACCTCATTTGTTACATCTACACGTTTCCTTTCATAATTTGAATAGTATGTCATTTAAAAGAAATTATTTGTTCTATTTCAATTAATCTTATTTGTTATAAAATGAAAATTATTATAAGTAACGCGTTTTTCATTCAATCCAACCTAACATTTGAAGCATAAATAATTAGAAATATTTATTTATTTAAGAAAAACTTTTCGGGACTCCATTATTACTCCACTATTTTCTAAAATACAAATCAGTAAATTCAGCAGGTTAGAGTACTGACCTAGTAACTCGTCCTAGAAAGTATATTGTCATTACAACATAATTTTTATTATTTAGGACTGAAAACTGAATTTCTAATCAAACTTTATCCTTATGCACAATAAGCATATGCTACCGTATTTTATTTTTGTTTCTATTTAATTGGTGAATGAGACAGATCGATATATTATATTGTGAATACTTACATCCAGTTCTGTCGTTGACTGTTCCACCAATTGTCGTTGATTTTGTATTATATATGAAATAGTCCTCAGTACACCATACAGATTTCTGATTTAAGTGTACTCAGCCTCCAATTTGTTCCTGATTTTAATTTGCATACATGAAAACATGGAAAATGGAGCCAAGTCCTACAAATCTTGTCAACATTTGCTTGAACAAAATCCTGTTCATTTAGGATATTTAAAAAGAAAGGAAAAATTTCTAAGCAGAAGACAATGGCATATGCATTATGTTGTACTTCATGGTGGAATTCTATATGCCTATCCCGAAGCTACCTCCAAGAAGCCCAACCTAACATGTAAGTTATTTAAATATGATCGAATTGAAGGAGCTACTACAAAATCCCAATCATGGGTGTTCAACATTCATCCTCCTCAGGAAAGTTCTTTGCCAGTTCTTACTTTCGCGGCTGCCTCAAAGTCAGAAATGGAGAAGTGGGTCCATAAACTTGGTTCAACTCTTCAAGAAATTCAGAAAAATCCGTATCAAAGCAACGAATTATCTTCGTCGATCTCCAATACTCAGGAGCCTATAGATTTCACTCAGGAAAGTGAAAATTCACAATATTCTGATGTGGATGAGAAATCCGACAGAAATGTAAATTATTTTGACGATAAAAATTCCGAATATTCGGGTTTACAAAATGAATCAAAAATATCTCTTTTCGAATCACCAGAAATGCAAGACAATATTGATCCCATTTATCATATTTCTGGAACCATGTCTCGTTTTGAAACTCCGAATCCAATCTTACCAAACTTTGAAGGAGAGTGTTCTCAAGAAAGTTCAAAACTTTCACATGAAGTAGAGAAAGAGGAAGACGACAACGATTCATATTACAAAGATGCCTTATTTTCTGGATCACGCGAAGAAGCGCGCGACAAGATTATTCGTCATTCAAAAGATGGAATCTTTTTGATAAGACAAGATGGCAGTCGTCAAATCCTGACTGTTCTACAAATGAATCCGCCAACAATCGTAAAATATATACTGAAATCTAATTTTGACAGCATGATGTATATACCTCAAGAAGTGCCCATGTATTTCAACACACTTCCACTTTTGTTGCACCATTATCGTCAAAACAATTTGCCTAATCTCGATTTTCCTTTATTGAAGCCAAGTGGACTGGATGAAATTCAATAAAAAGAATTTTCAAACAGAAAAAAACTTTCAAACACAGATTGTTTTCAACTCACTTTAAAAACTTTTTGTAGCACAATTTAAAAAAAAATTGTATTCATTTGTTTAACAAAAATTATTTTTTTATTTTGTAAAATTACAGTATATAACTAAAAGTAATTACATATTTTGATGATGAATGATTAAGTTACATATCAATCGTGTCTTAATTAATCGCATCTTCTCACAAATATCAATCTTTGTTAACCAACAACATTAAAATTATACATTTAATTTGTTAAATAATTTTTATTACTTACACTACATAAACATTTGTGTCTAATTTGTTAGTTTATCAATATGTTTGTTGTCTAATATGTAGTACCTATACCATGAAAATACAGTTTTCATTCACTCCTCACTAATCGACATTTTTATTGTTAGAATACATCATACAAATGAAAATTATTTAACAAATTTGGAATAATTTAAATTAATGCGCAGAAAATAAATGTGGGTGTCTTATTATATTGTGCAAGGTGCACATTCTTTTATACTGTTAAATATAAGAATAATATTGGGTCATCACAAGAAAGTTAGTTTTTTTAATAACGTGACTTAAACATAGATTTTAAGATTTTTGTTTGCAATAGATATCAATTTTGATATTAATTTTG
>JAUZNC010057060.1:0-13382 GCA_034780395.1 Vannuccia rotundouncinata | reverse complement strand
CAAATTCTTTCTCAAGTTTTAGTTTACAATATGCTGAATTGTTCAGTTCTTATTTTATTTTAAATACCGTAAATATGCGTGTGTGTCATAAAAGTTATAAATGTGTCATAAAAGTTATAAATGTGTCATAAAAGTTATATATATAGACCGACATTTACTAAAACTATCCATCTCAAATATGAACATGAAAATTATCCTTGAGTTCTGCATGTATCCTCAGATAAGAGTATACTTTATAACGTATATACTTGGGAATGTTCAATATCGACAAAGACATTTTTTGATTACCATTATGATAAACTTAATGATATCAAACATTTAAAAATTGATTTAGGCGGTAGATTTAATATTTCAGTAGTACTTGGTCAATTAATATCATCACCGATCCGAACAAGAACTCCTACCCACAACCATCACAACCGCCTGCGATCCTCAACTCAGACCACTTTTTGTCATAATTTATAAAGAAATTTCTTAAGATCGATATAAAAAAGATCATTAACATTTGTTTAAAATATTTGAAAATTACAACAATAAAAAATGTATGTATAATGTAAAGAAATATTTTAGTTTTGAATAAAAATATAGTTCAAACCGCTTTATATGAAAATTTTAATATTATACAATTATACGCAAACGATTATTAAATGCTTTAAATTGATAAAAATAAAAAAAATATTTAGAAAATTATTATGTTTGTATCACAAATTCTTACTATAGGTAATAATAGTTTTTTAATCCTCAATTAATATGGGTTTATAATGATGATAATAATGCACTATCAACGTCACAAATATTTTGAATTTTTCAAAGAATAGAAAATAGGGATTTCATACAAGCTGATAGAATTCGAATTATGTTTATTTAATAAAAAAATTATAACGTATATATTTTTAAATAACTTACTCTAATATGTAAGTTATATAATTACTAACTAATACTTAATATAAATAACTAATGTAATAATATAATTAAATAACTTATTCTAAAATGTATAGTTAATTAATAAAAAATGAAAATGTTACTCTTAGTGTCAAATGTGTATAATGTGTATTATTAAAACCATTGGCTATGATTTATGGAAGGTTTATACAGAATAACACTTTATAAAATCTTATTTAATATTTAAAATTTAATTGAACGATTTGAAATGGGATGTGTTTCATCATATCAATGTGGAAACAATTATTTTCACTATTCGTTCTCTTACTTTCACAGTATAATGTGGTTTGATATATCACAAAAATAGCTCTCAAAAATCGTTTGATGGGTTAACTGGATTAAATGGCCATTTAAAAATTAAAATATGGCTGTAAAACACAGTTTTTCAAAATTTTATTTTTATATTTTAGAATCCAACAATACAAAATTTGCCTTGTTCTAAAGTTTTGGAGTGGTTAAACTAAATTTTTGGCTCTTGGGCACAAACTTTTTCAGACGATTTATTCACAATTGAAGATATGGATTAGTTGAGTGTCTTAACATAGATAATACATAAATAACATCTACCGCCGTATTCTGGGCTTATAAAGGGTGTATCGTAAAAACTCGTTTTTGTGGAAAAGTGTATATTATAGGTATTGCAACATATTTCTACAATTAGTAATACAAAAACACTATCATGAGGTTTTAATTGTAATCGTCTGGAAATTGTCTTCATTTTTCCCTGCAAGGAAATCTGCTTCATGTTTATTGCTTCATCTCTTTTCATGTTTATCGTGTATTAGAAACATATAATTTAAAAAATTGGATTATGTTGCTGCCTTAAGTGTTACATATTTATATTCGACGAAAAGTGATTCTACTTCCATAACATTCAACCTAGAAGAATATTGTATCATGTAATACACCAGAAGACAAACGTCGGCCGACTGATCACAGATTGTCAACTGAGCGAAAATTTACGGCTATTTTAACAGTATATCTCTTCGATGAATTCTTCAAGATTTTCGACTAAAAACTTTTTTGTTTAATAGATTTGCAACATTACGTATTGCTTGCAATAAAGTTTAAATAACAATTAAAAGGTGCCTATGTATTATATTCAGAACTTAAATATTGTAAATTAAAATGTATACCATAGATAAAAACACACATAATAAAGAAACAAAGAACACATAAAAATTTCTTTTACTTTTTCGAGAATGATTAAATTTAGGAATTCTTATATAAACGAATAGTATGTCTTCAATTTAAACTAAACAATTATGTTCAAATCTAAAATACTGAAAACGTGTTGTTACTCCTGTATAAGAAATTTTCAGTAAAATTATGTGTCGTTTCAGTAGTATTTTAAGGAAACAGTTTATGTACCAACTATTTGGAAAAAACGTATCGATATGTCAAATTATATTTAAGATTTAATATTTAATATTTTATGTAATATCTTTGTAACAGAAAGTCAATCAAATATTGAAAATATATTTTCCAAAATGTAATCAATTGTGAAATGAATCGCATACTAGCCTTAAAATATGTGTATATAACTGACAAAATGATTTGTGGAGATGGCAACGACCATATTGTTCTGTCTCAATTAATAATATTGCAATTAAATTTGGTTGGTTATCATGAACTATTTTTTGGTCACACTATTCGTTATTTTTTCCTATGCAGGTAAGTACCTACCATATCAATTTTGGAGATAGAACATTTTAAGATTCTTTATCGAATTTATTTTATTCTGCTTAATTGATGACTTAATCAAATAAAATGATTTTCACGAAGCTTAAATTTCCATGAATAGAAGAAAAAGCGTAAATAGACTAATTTCATAGATTATTTGCTAAGAAACAATAATACGCAAACATCTTTGATTGGGTCAATATCATGACCTGTGGCAACTCTAATTGTAACAAAAAATATTTCGTATTTGCAATTACATTATAATAAATTTTGAAATTGTAAATATTAATAAACCCCTGGTTACGGACAATACCCTATTCAAATACGATCATTAAAACAGCTCACTATATTGAAAAACACTCTATTGTAGAGCACAATGCATATCAGAGTGGCGGCGGTATAATGAATAATGTCCAGCAGATGAGTCTAGTACAACAATTATACAATAATATTGAAAAAATAAATGTCACCCTACGTTCACCATACGTCATCCCCCGTCAATGTTTTGAATTTTTTTGTAAAACCCAGTCCAGTATAAAAACATGCAATGATAACATTATGCAATGAAATGAATTACAAAATAAAAGGCAACTTTATGAATAAAAACTAAAAGTGAACAATTAAACATAGAAAAATAAAAAAATATGAAGTAGTAAACGCAATTTATATTTCTTAACCCCGTATCTTATCATTCCTTATTTCTAACTATAGCTATAGCGTAATTTCCAATATGCAGATAATATTGTTTATGTTAATCTATTTATTTAATTAGTCTACTATTCATATAAAAGCTTACTACCCTCTTATTTTATTTGATAATATATATATATATAATTAAAACATTTCATGTACAAGTTCCAACTCTTGGAGAAACTGAAAAGGAGAAGTATACTAAAATATTTAATCAACTAGATACAAATAACGACGGAGGTCTATCATTTACCGAGTTTGGGCCACCTCAAGATTTGTTCAATGATTTGGATTTCAATAGTGATAACAAAATTGACTTAAGTGGTAAGTAATAATGGGTAGTATATTTTGCATTCATGAAAGTAGTTAGTATTGCATTAAATGTAATTATCAGTTATTTAAAATTGAATTAATATTATATTAAATATATAAATAAATGATATTACATTTTAAAAGTTTTTTTATGTTGAATTAGAGAAAACTAAAATAATGCCAGTCTGCGATCTTAGATGAATGTGTGTCAATGACGATGAGCATGGAGCGATGAGCTCCTTAAGGGGCATTACCATGAACACATTTGTGTGTAATGCAGGCAAGTTTAAAGTCAATGCGTTTTGCGACCGGTAGCCAATGCTCTAATTGCTTGAGAAGTGAGATATCTTCGCTGTAGGGAACATACGAACCTAGCACATACATTTTGAACTCGTTGGAGCAACTTAAGCCGCGATGCTGTTACTGACGACAATATTGTGTTGCAATAATCCATTGTGGATATGACGAATGCATTTATTATGAGTTTGGCAGTGTCTCTATCTATATATTGTCTGATCCGGTATGCTGCTCGAATGAACCCAAACGCCGACCGACATAGATTAAGAATGTGTCTGTCGAAGTTTAGCTGTGAGTCAAAAGTAACCCCAATACTCTTAACGAAGTTTGATGTTATTATTTGAATGTTATTAAGAGTGACGAGTCTCAATGCAATGGAATCAAGACGTATTTTACATCCGGGTATGAAAATTTCGGTTTTGTCGGATTAAGTGTAAGACGATTACAGTTGAACCAATCATGTAGGTGGTGGATGCAGCTCACTAATGTTGCAATATTCTCTTCTGTATTACTGCAGTTAAAAGAAAGGTAGATGAAAGTATCATCGACATAAATGTTATACTGCAATTTGTGCGCAGTAATTAAATCAGATGTTGGTTCGGTGTAAAGGGTGCAATTTGAACACACTGAGTTCTGTCCGTTAAGTCTGACATAAACAAGCTAATAAAAAATCGCTGAAGTTGAAGCGATTTGATAGTCTGTCAAGGAGAATGTCGTGATCGACGGTGTCGAAGGCAGCCCGGAGGTTAAGAAACACATGAAACTAAGCCTGTATTTTGAGCGACTGCCAGATCGTTGTGCAGTTTAATCAAAGCGATTTCTGTTGAATTATCTTGTCGATATGCTGATTGAAAAGCAGTGTATAAGTTATTCGCCAACAAAAACTTCTTTACTTGTATAACTACCATGCGTTCCAAAAATTTCGACAGGAAAGACGACCGGACTGGACGATAGTTTTTAACATTCTCTTTTCCAAGATTTAATTTCTTTATCAATGGAGTGATACAGGGCCAAGAGAGCATGATTTCGGCTTTATGTTGGCTAATGATTTTTCTACTTCATTTAGAAAGAGTTCTTCAAACTGGTTCAATTCTACAGTTGATGTAGTTTGAGGTGGAGGTGGACTACAGGTGGGGCTGAAATCATTTTGAATGGAGACGATTAGTCATTGAAGAATAGCAAGCTGGCAGTTTAGAAACGGGTTGTTTAAACAATAAAGTTTTAAGTGCAGACCAGAGTGCCTTGGGGATTCATTATTCTCTAAGATTTTGTGTTTTTAATAATTCCGTTTAGTCTCTAAAACCAATTATTTTACGATGTTACGTTGAGGAGTGAAATTAAGACCGTCAGTTTGAAACGATGTTGCTCGCCAGATTGATTCGAGATTCCTCTTGAGACGAATTGCTACTGTGATATTTCTATTGAACCAAGGAGCACTAGGCCGAACTTGGGGTGTGTGTTTATCGAGAAGATGAATAAGTGTAGTGTTATATTGATTGGCAAGGAAGGATACTGAAATATCAGAAGTAATTTGATTAAGTGCTCTAAGGCACGATGAAGATAGATCGTCAGTTAAACTGTTAATATTAATATATAATTAATTGTAATTGATGTGTGTTATCGTATTAAAACTAATACTACATGTATTGTCAATAACAAGAAAGAAAACATATAATAAATACTCACATCTTGATTACATATTTATTTTAGAATTTTTGAAAGTGAATCAAATCAATTGATAAATTGCCAGAGGTGTATCCGGATGGGGGTCGTAAATATCGTTTTGGGATATTTTGTCAATGAAAATGGTTATGGTGACCTTTTCAACAGTTTTGGAAGTCGTACGACCCCTCTGCATACACCCATGATTGCTAATTAATTTATATTAAAAAATATATACAAATAAATTTTATTACATAGAAAACTTGACTTGTATCCAGTAAATATTTCATGGAACATGTTTTTTATAATAAGTGAACTTTTTTTGTATAAAATAAAGATTCTCATTCATATTTTGCTATAACTAAATTTTCGTTATTATTTAATTAAAAAAAGACTTAGATTTCTAAGACTGACATTAGGATTTATTTATACTGAATGAGAAAAAAAACATTTGACTTATTTCGATCGCAATAAATTTATGATTTTAATGTTATAAGAATTACTTTCGAAGTTGTCCTTATTTTTCATAATCGAAATAAAAAACCAGTTTTCACAACTTTCAAGTGATCAAGCATAGAATGTAATTACTAACAAGTATCAACCGAAGAGAGCCAGCCACTCACATACCAGTTTTGACATTTTGGTCTCGTCAGTGCAAGATAAACTCGCACAATGTCTCAGGGTGCTGGATTGATAAACTGTGTTATAGAACTTATGACTTATAGAACTTAGAACTTATAGAACACATGGTTAGCAAAGCGAATGCTCCCTAATTAACCAATAAAGTATAGGTATACCGACAATATCCCAGAACCTAAATGTTTTTTAATGAAAGTAATAGATTTATTACTATTTATTATTATTGTTAATATAGATTATTTACAGATTCATATTAATTTTTGTAAATACTTGCCTCTATAAAATTAATAATGTGACCAAAAATATTCTTATGTTGAATTACGACTATAAAATTGTAGTATTCCCATTATTTAGACTAATATATTCAAAAATTCTCTAAAAATGTGTTTTCTGAAATGAAGATCTCGTGATATTATATACTACCTACTAAGTTCACACTGTTATATCTATACATAAATAACACATTATTTCTGGTAAATTATAGCAATTTATCAACAAAAATAGTATAAAGTTATACATTTGATAATAAATTTAGCAAACAATAGTTTTCATTAAAATCAGTCGTTACATAAAATAATTATTTTTAATAATTTTGCTTTAACTATTAAATCATATAATTAAAGATATCAATACTCTAATATATACATATATATAATACAATATAATATATACAACTGAAATAAATATAATTCTCTTCGAAATATGAAATAATTTATTTTTATATTTTACAAAGATTAGTGAACATATTTGCTAAAATTACTAATATTAAATTACATAATATTAAATAAAATATATTAAACAAAAATTATTCTAAATAAAATGATATTCAAAAGTTTATTCTTATAAATTAAAAATAATCCCTCTATATTTTATTAAGTTTATAATAGTAAACTCGAATTCTCCATATGCAATATAAGAGGTACTAATAGCCATTAAAATAAATA
Source organism: Vannuccia rotundouncinata (assembly GCA_034780395.1). Classification (NCBI taxonomy): domain Eukaryota; kingdom Metazoa; phylum Platyhelminthes; order Proseriata; family Coelogynoporidae; genus Vannuccia; species Vannuccia rotundouncinata. The sequence goes on along the minus strand of JAUZNC010057060.1, from coordinate 6,213 downwards.
AAATCCGTTACTGTCTTAGTAAAAATCAGATTATTGGGTACAAATCAATAAATGAATGTTAGGTATCAATACATGCATTCAATCAATATGGTAATAGTAAACTTTAAATATCCGTGTGTAATATGTATATAGTACTATTAACCATTTGAATTTGAACTATTTTTAAAATACGATTATTTAAGTACGGCTTTTTAATTTACGATGAAATAAATATGATTATCTAAATTTCACGATTTTGCACTATACAGCCATGTCAACTACACTTCTATGTGTATAAAAATATCGCAGCTATTTTTTAGTAAAATAAGTAAAAAAATAAATTAATTTCAAATTAAATTATGTCCACAATCAGTAATTGTAACCTTTTAACTATGGACTAAAATATAACTTATGATAATGTTATTATAGGAGAAAGAAATATTCAAATTCTGTTCAGAGACTGGATTGGAAACCTTCTCGCGGTGACCAATATCCAACAATACCACCCTCTCCCATCAAAGGAACTGGAAAACTTCAAGTGGAATCGGGTTTTTATCAATTCGCTGATGATCTAGCAATATGGGCTTAAGGAGATACACCTGAAATATGTAGGAAAAAAATCCAACCTGCCATTGATAAAATCGCTAATTGGACAAAACAATGGGAATGCAGCTTAATGAGAAGAAAACAGAATTAATATTATTTAGCAACTGGACAAAAGAAAGCAAATGGACAGGAGAAATCAACGTCAATGAAAAAAACATCCACAGGAATGACTCACCCAAATTCCTAGGAGTCATATTCGGGTAGAACCTAACTTTCAAGGAACACATAAGCATGATAGCAAATAAAATGAAAACAAGAATAAACGCGAACAGAGCAGTAAGTAACAAGAAATGGGGGTAGCTCCAAAGAAGATCTCAGATCACTCTATATAGGTTTTATTAGATCAGTGGCAGAATATGCAGGTGCCGCATGGATGACAGCAGCCAGCGACACAGGAATCAACAAAATAAAAACAATACAAAACGCAGCAGCAAGAATAATTACAGGATGCTACTCCAGCACCAAGCAAGAAAAACTTCTAATCGAAGTAGAGCTAATACATTCCAAGAAAGAAAGAAAATTTTAGCAGCACAAGCCCAAGAAAAATACCTTAGAGATAAAAATAACATCAAATACGAAATAGCAAAAAAATCTCTACCATACCACTCTGGACTATAACTGCCAACATCAAGTTCGAAACCCTTCTTCAAAATAACATTGGAAAACAAGTAAGCCCAGAAGTACTCAAATAAGCAATAAACAATACCATCAGACCACTGACAGAGGAAGCAGACGTCAGCATTTGGACAAATGGTTCTGTATGAGAAGGACAAACCAACGGAGGGAGTGGATGCTACTTAGAATGAAAAGACGGAGAAGAAGAAGAAATTACCAGACCAGCGGGTATCATTAACAGCAGCTACAATGCAGAAATGAAAGCAATAGAATCAGCGATCGTACACCTAAATAAAAAAAATTGAACAAGGTAAGAATCCCAAAAATATCCTAATTGAACTAAGGGAAGGACCTTACAACCAAAATGAAATAATAGCAGACAAAATATGGAAGCACTTGATCAAAATCAACACCAAAAACAGAAAAGTACTAATCCAATGGGTTCCCAGCCACATAAGGATAGTCGGTAATGAAAGGGCAGATATCCTCGCCAAAAATGCCACAAAACTAGACCAACAGAACGAACCTCTAAACATCAAAAAAATTGCTGCTAATATCAACAGAAAAATAAAAAACAACTGGACAAGAACACTCAAAATGGTATACTAGCAGAGAAAAATAACTCCCCAGGAATGAAAGAACACACTTAGTCAATTTCTCTCATCGCTAAGGCCTATAGAGCCAGAATAGGAAAAGAAGTAAACGGAGCATGTGATATATGTGGTGAAGATGAAACAACTACACACATCCTAAATATTTGTCTAAAATATGGACCTACCAGGTACAAAGTCATGGGCAAGCAAGTCACAGAAGGTAAAACTCAAACCCCACTTCAACTAATCCAGTTCCTTAGGGAGATCGGCTTGCTCAGATCCGACTGAAATGCACAGCAGCAGGGGAGGGGCACTTCAAAAACAACAACAACAACAACGTCTGTTCAAAGTTGCTCCATTCTGCAATAATTATTGCATCACTAAGCAGTTTCTTACCTAATTACATATTTTGACTTGAATTTCAACATTCCATCAACATTCTTAACCCAACGTTGATGTAATATAAAAGTAACTAATTATAGTATAGACCTCAATCGTTTATATTACATTTATATGTATAAGGTAATTGTTTATAGTATATGATATATATATATAAACAATTATTATATTATAATAAAACGGATTACACACAGATTTGACACAAATTTTATCTCGAAGTCTGTCTGAAAGATTACCAACAACGAAATGTACTGCATTTATATTTTATCATGGTTGATTTTTTGTCTGGTGACTTCTGGTGTAGAAATATCTGCCAAAAAGGTAATCCCCAATTAAACTTATTTCAATGGGAAGTTTGAATCAATTTAGTAACTTATTTATATATTAAAGTTTTTTTAAACACATTCAACAATTTATAAAAGAAATATAACAAAATATTTCTCTGAGGCAATTTCTGATGTCATGTAGATATTATAATAAATAGTACTTTAATTCGCGTATTATTACGATTTAATGCCTACATACATAAGTAATTATATAGATTTATGTTACTCAAACATACATTATGCTCTTGTAAATAATTCCATGATTCAATAAATAAGTTGATATTGTTTAGCCCTAATCATACCTGGATTTTTTCGCTGAAGGATGTATTCTACTAAATAATATTGCAAATATTGTAAAAATCTAAGACATTTTTTGATGCAAATAAAATTTATTAATTATTTTTGTAAAATATAATTCAAAAATATATTTTTATTAAATATTAAAACATCTTCGCACCCTTACTAGAAAATTTTCCGCACATTTACATGTTAAATTCTGACAAATGAGAATCGAAGTTGCTGTTTTCATTCACATTTCTTACGAGCTCTCCGACGGTCGTCTTCTCGCCAGCAGTCTCCTCAATAGTTTATCAGTCTCCAGTCGACAGTCCAGCTACATCTCTCAGTCTCCAGTCTACGGTCCAGCTATAACAGTCTCTCAATTTACATTTCAAGTCATCATCTCCTCACGCAATGGCTGCTAATAAAACTTTAATTCAACCAACATGGATTCTGATTATGCATGATGTCAAGTCACTACGCATAATCAAGAATCAGGAGAAGAATCTCAACTTCTTCGACCTTAGATGCTCCGACGGATCCTTCCTGATGTTCATAAGTCCCATATTTGCAAATTTTAAGGGAACAAACTTGTGAACAATCAGGTTCTAGGATATCCAACAATTTTGGAAGTTATTAGCGATGAGTCTCGAGATCACTTGAAAGGCAATATCAAACGGATCGAATTTCAAGCTATGCAGTAAACTTGCAGTGTTTCTGGACAATCCGGACAACGCTGTCAACCTCTCCAAGACGATCAGAGATGGATTCAAGGCAAACCCCAGTCTCAGTCCAACATTCAGAACCAATTCGGAAATGTTTTGGGCAAAGATGGTTCGACAGGCTACCGCATTTAATTTATCTTTATTATACAATGATATAAGAAATGCAGTATATTTTAACAATTTAAAAAGTGATAAAAAATGTTATCAGAATGCAAAACAAAATATTTCTAAATTTTGTATTGAATATTATACATTTTCTATACATAATCTAAATGTATTAGCTAAGTATGTCTTCTGGTGTATTACATGATACAATATTCTTCTAGGTTGAATGTTATGGAAGTAGAATCACTTTTCGTCGGATATAAAAATGTAACACTTGAGGCAGCAACATAATCCATTTTTTAAAAATTATATGTTTCTAATACACGATAAACATGAATTTTTGACAGCAGATTTCGTTGCAGGGAAAAATGAAGACAAATTACTAGACGGTGATGGAAAATGGTGGTTATTATATGTAAAAACAATGTACAATTAAAACCTCATGATAGTGTTTTTGTATTACTAATTGTAGAAATATGTTGCAATACCTCCCATACACTTTCCACAAAAACGAGTTTTTTACGATACACCCTTTATAAGCCCAGAATACGGCGGTAGATGTTATTTATGTATTATCTATGTTAAGACACTCAACTAATCCATATCTTCAATTGTGAATAAATCGTCTGAAAAAGTTTGTGCCCAAGAGCCAAAAATTTAGTTTAACCACTCCAAAACTTTAGAACAAGGCAAATTTTGTATTGTTGGATTCTAAAATATAAAAATAAACTTTTTGAAAAACTATGTTTTACAGCCATATTATAATTTTTAAATGGCCATTTAATTCTGTTAACTCATCAAACGATTTTTGAGAGCTATTTTTATGACATATCAAACCGCATTATACTGTGAAAGTAAGATAACGAATAGTGAAAATAATTGTTTCCATATTGATATGATGAAACACATCCCATTTAAAATCGTTCAATTAAATTTTAAATATTAAATAAGATTTTATAAAGTGTAATTATGTATAATAACCTTCTATAAATCATAGCCAATGGTTTTAATAATACACATTATACACATCTGACACTAAGAGTAACATTTACATTTTAGAATAAGTTATTTAATTATATTATTACATAAGTTATTTATATTATGTATTAGTTAGTAATTATATAAGTTACATATTAGAGTAAGTTATTTAAAAAAATATACGTTATAATTTTTTATGTAATAAACATAATTCGAATTCTTCAGCTTGTATGAAATCCATATTTTCTATTCTTTGAAAAATTCAAAATATTTGTGACGTTGATAGTGCATTATTATCATCATTATAAACCCATATTTATTGAGGATTAAAAAACTATTATTACCTATAGTAAGAATTTGTGATACAAACATAATAATTTTCTAAATTTTTAAAAAAATGTTATCAATTAAAAGCATTTAATAATCGTTTGCGTATAAAAATAATAAAAATATAAACACTTTTTTTGTTGTTGTTGTAATTTTCAAATATTTTAAACACATGTTAATGATCTTTTTTATATTGATCTTAAGAAATGTCATGTTCATATTTGAGATGGATAGTTTTAGTAAATGTCGCTCTATATTTATAACTTTTATGACACATTTCTAACTTTAATGACACATTTATAACTTTTATGACACATTTATAACTTTTATGACACATGTATAACTTTTATGACACATTTATAACTTTTATGACACATTTATAACTTTTATGACAGATTTATAACTTTTATGACACATTTATAACTTTTATGACACATTTATAACTTTTATGACACACACACACACACACGCACACACACGCACACACACGCACACACACGCATATTTACGGTATTTAAAATAAAATAAGAACTGAACAATTCAGCATATTGTAAACTTAAACTTGAGAAAGAATATGTTACATTTATCATAAAAAATATTTCATATTTTGCTCGTGTTGTTTAATATTGAAACAAGAATGGAGTTTAAATTATACTATTTGTATTGAAATGGCAAATTGTATTTATGATTTAACATGTATTCTAATATTTTGAATACATTATTGTGTTAAGTCGGTATAAAATATTTTAAATGTACATAATTGTTTTACACAACTGACGTTTTTTTATATATGTATCGTTTATTGGGGTTTGTGGCTAAGATACATTATACCAGCTATAATAGAATGTCTTTTGCAAATTTTCTTATAATAAAATCTAAATGTTTGAAATTCACACGGTATTGTATTTAGAAACTATGGGTAAATTAAAAATGTAGAAAAATTAGAGTTAAATTTTTGTTTTAATATAAAAGAAGGATATTTCTAATAATATACTTATTTGGAATTTATTGATTTGTTCATATGTGTGCTAAATTATGTGCTCAATAAAAAACACAATCAAAAGTCCTTTTTTCTAGATGAATGGATTCTATACGTTGAAAACTATCGCAAATAATAATCTCACATTAAAATTAAAAACATTAAATATACAAAATTTACCCAATCATTTAATTTTCACTGAATAAATAATCTTGTGTCATTTTGATACTCAAGGTTGTTTCTGTTGAACTGAAAAGTATGAGATATAAGCTGGAAGTATACAATTTTAGTTAATTTTGAAG
>JAUZNC010057059.1:0-13382 GCA_034780395.1 Vannuccia rotundouncinata | reverse complement strand
GCAATTTTTAAGTATCCGAAACGATTCTGTTGGACGATTATAGACTATCGCTCTGCTAAACACTGCAGGAGTAGTGAAAATTTTGCATATTGACTATATCTTTATTAAAATATACTCTTTTTTATGGATAAACTTTTCTCATTCTAACTAACCTCTAATTTATTATTAAGGTGTATAAACTTTATTTTTTAACGTTTTTAATACTTCGAAAGCCTTAATTGTGATACATTTCAAAATAAATTAGATCGGTTGAGTTTTAGTAGCAAATAGCTAGCGGTGTTGGAGGAGGTGTGAAATAAAAAGGAGTCAACAATTATCTGGAGGTTCGAATACAGGATTTAGAGAGCTGCTAATGCAGCGAGACATTTATTATGACAAGGCTTTGAGGAGCTTACGGCAACAGTATTACGCAACGAAATCCAAGGTTTGTTCATTTGCAGTCGAATTATTGGATTACTGTCACATAAATATATATGTGTCACGAATTATGGGTAACAATATTTCGAAGCTAGAATTTCAGTTTAAATCGATTATAATTTCTGTTGCATGAAGTAATTTGTCCTGTTTCGAGACCAGCTTCACCTTAGAGGAATCCTTTATCGTCTTTTTCTTCCATTTAGATGCATCATATAGATATTCATTTATTCCAATATATTAGGACCCTTTCTTTCACTACAATTATAATTAATAACAATTATTATAATAAGATTAATTAAAATATTAACATATTTAGCACCTCTCATTGCATATATGCAACCATTAAAGCTAACTATATTCTATACTTAAAAAAAGATTTATCCATATGCTACAAGGTCCCTTTATTGGTGAAATTGTTGACCCTAATTGGGTGCTTCTGTCGACGGATTGACAATTTATACAAATTTTTAATTCACATCGATAAAAATCGTACCACTAAAAATGACAACTATTTATATATGACTCCAGTTCAATTAATCCAGAGATTAATAGTTATTAAAATATATAATAAATTGTATCCTATAATATATAGTCATATACTTTTTTATTTATGTGTTTTCTTAACTTTACAAATATTAAACATTAATTAGGTATGTAAATAATAATTACGTTGTCTTAGAGACTGACGTCTTGATTTTATAATTATAACTATTTTTGTTTCAATTTTATAAAATCATTTAGAGGTGCATATACATTACGCGATTCATTTAGTAAAAAAATTATTCAACGATGTAAATTAGTCACTCATATATACGTCATTTAAAGTATTCTAAATATGAGATTCTTCGGTATAGTAGGTAATCCCTTCTTCCTTTCCCACTAAAATAATCAATAATGACTCATCTTGGAGTTATAGACAGAATCGTTTTTACGATTGCTTCGATTTGATTGGCTAATTAACTTTGGATGGATTTTCTTGTAAATTTTAATGGTATATAATGAATGTTGAATCTATTTATCTTGAATCTTTGTTACACACTATTCGAGTTTATCTGTTGTTAGTTCACGGTATTTTATTGAAGGTATGTATATATTTAAAGATTTTTTGTATTTTAAATTATTCATTAGATTACAATTTACCTAACTAATTTAAAGTTTTGTATATAATATTGTTTACAATTATTTTGTTCTCATGTAGGTACAGAAGTAATATGAAAAGGAAATAATGTTAAGCAATTTTTAAATGATATCTTACATATTTAGCAATAATATTTCGAAGATATATAGATCTCGTTTCTTACATTAAAATCTTAAACTGAAGTATGCGAAGTAAATATTAAAATATGTACAAATAAATAAATTAACTATTTCTATAATCTAGATAGTTTGTTTAGCGACTGTTTTTCATAATGTCATGTTTTCGTAAAAATGTTTATTTTTGACAATTTTTCTGATGTATTAGATTTTCAGTTAACATAGTACTGGTTACCCTTAAACACTGTGGTCACTTTCATATTATTATGCTTAAGGGTATTATTAATGTTTTTATATTAATATATTTTACATATATTATTATATTTTTAATATTAATTAATATTATTTTGTGAATTCATTATTTTAAATAATAACTTTTCAACAATATTGACAGGTCCTTTATACGGATGTTAAATTTTTGTAATTTTCAGAGAACAATATTTTTAAAGATCAATATCGATAGAGGTTGCAAATAAAAATGATTAGTAGGTATAACTAGAGTGGTTGTTGTTTTCTTAAAAATGATTTAAAATAGTTATTTTAAATTGATAGGTGTAAGTTTCAACGTATAAATATGGTATAAGTCCTTTCTATGAAACATTAACAATTTTAATGTAATCCAAGCTATTATTTTGAGTAATATTTATTTACGGATAATATGCATACGCATTAGGATACGTTCTAAATAAAACTATATTTCAAGGTCACCTTGTTATTCCTGGCTGGTGACCTCTTTATTATGGCTTCAGACGATAGTGTTTAGCACATGACCGAAATCAGACTTGTCATAGTTTGCCCCGCTTACTATCCTAAAAGATATTTCATACTTCTCAACTTCCGTCGCACTTTACTGTTACTGTTGAAACTTATACTAGACGCGCAGGCGTTGCTTTGTCTCCTTCAGTTACTACGCAATACTCCCTCAAATAAAAAAAATACCAATTTATCAAATAGCACCAAGGATCTAGGAAACAATATAATAACTATTATTAAGGTAATAAGACGGTGTTTGTTTCAGTTTATTTATCGTTTTGCAGCAGTTATGAGAATCTGGGCTCCGGTCCTATTATTTGTGGCATTGGCCATTGCATTGATCGACTCAGCTCCTGCTCAAAATGAAGACTCAAAATTGCTCCAACCGGTGAATAACTTGGACAATGCCCTTTCAAATGAAAATGCAGTTGGCATATCCCCTGCTCCTGGGTAAATAATATGTTTTATTCTTTCTCATTTTTATTTTGTAAAACTATATTTTCTGCATACGATTTAAATATTTGTTTACTTTTTTGATGAATCATTTCGTATGATGTCTAGCACAGCTAACCCAAATTCATTTAATGATATTTAAACATTCCAAATATATATACTGATGCCATGGAAATTGATTTTTAGACTATATTTTCATGTTATTCATTAAACTTTTCTGAATTTTTAAATGTATTCATTAAAAGAATTTGGGTACTCATTTTATTTCATAAACAGTAACGGACATATTAAACTAACGTTGAATGTACCACGTTCAATAGTACACCTTATACAAATTTTCAAAACATTAAAAATAATTTAATTTTGACGAGTATTATGAAGTTAATAATATTATTACTAATGTTTTATATGCAATTTCTAACTATATATTGGGTTATCTGTACCCACCTTTCATTATCTTCGGACACTTGTACCCACCTTTCTATCAAGTCTTTCCTACTTACAAATGTGTATTATTAATTCATATTACCACAAATGAATATTTGTCTAATTTAAATGAGAAGGAATAAAATTATAATATTAATCATATATTCCTTGCTGTAAAGAGTCTAATTATCGATTCCAGTAAAATCAATAGTGACTTTTGCCTATTAACAGTACACAATAATTAATTAATCTTTCAAATTATGTTACAATATATGAATATTTTAAGACTACCTAAAATATAAAACACAGAAAGACAAAAACGAAAAAAGTTTAAAGCTTTTAAAAATAATAGAATGTGGCGCTTGGACTTATTTGACATTTAGTAAAAAATTGAATTATTCTATTTGTCACTATCAATCAAGTGAAAATTTGCGTCTGTCTTTCTAGACCCCGAAAAAATAAGTTGAAAAGGAAAAAGAAGGGGAAAAAGCACAACAAACGAGGCAAGAAAAGAGACAAGAAACTACGCCGTAAAAAGGGAAAATGTAAGTTTTGCTTTTATATAAAATTACTGCAATATCAACAATGATTTATTTCGAACGATTATATTTTATCGAAAACGGGAGCAACTTTTCTTTTCTCAAAATAAATTGTATATTAATAATAATGTAGTATGTATATTCAATGATTTAGTAATTATTTCTAGATTAGCATATTCTCAAAATGAGAAATAATAAATAAAGTGTTGAATTTCGAAGTTGAGATACGTTTGATGCACATATAAATGCTAAAACGAATTTTTCCCGTTTTCATTGATCTTTCTTTGATTAATGTGGTTTTCCAAACTATATAGATAATATTTGCGATATCGTGATTAGTCTTAAATTCTTCATTATAATTATTTTGTTATTATATTGCGTCTGAATACAGAAAGAAGTTAACTTACAATATGTTATTGTCGCATTCCATTAAATTATCCAGTTTCAGATTTATAATATTAATTACTTATATTTAAAATAAATATTTTGCTGCAACTTACACAAATATATAAAATTTAAGGTTTTATAATTTTTTCTTCTTCTGGTATTAAGTATTCCAGGCTTAATAACAATAAATGTCCTCAAGATATCCGATCCACAATAAAATGCTCCATTTCTGTTGTAATTCGCTATAGTTCTCAGCAAACGGACGAACGTTTCTAATCATACGTTATTTAGTATATTTGAAGAATGAAAGACAAACCTCTTTCCGTATCTTGAACAAACCATAGAACATTACATATTATAAACGACTGATTCTCTTAACAGAACTTTATCACAACCTTTATCAGAACGATATTATTTCAATAAAAGGCGGCTTATTTATCTTTCTCACCAATCTATTTTACTAATCGATAAAACAGAAAAAATGTTCAGCTTGCTTTTAATTTTTAGAAAACCATCGTAAATATTTTATACGACTTGTGGTTTACTGTTATACCATTGTGTCATTATGAGCAAAAGGACAGTTTTGTTTTTTTGTTAATCATATATATTAAAAATTTAGATTATAAATGACTCTAATCCAATTTGAGGTAATTAGGATTTATGTAATAATAATAATTAAAGCTCACATATCTAGTGTTTAAAGTTATGTTTCATATAGAAGATAAACATTTTAAAATAGAATAAACTAGTACCAGAACAATTTTACGTACCAGAATTAGATGATGCCCCCAGCTGCTGGACGGAATAACAAATCCACCCCTTTTAACTATATTATATATATCATATATAAAGTTTCAAATTTGTTACTATTTTTCAGACAATAAATGCAAAGATGTGTATTTAATTATTAACAGAGGTGTTATATACTGCCTAATTAAATGTAGGCAAATTTTGCTTTAAATAATGGCCGCTATCATCGTTATCATATCGTTATCATTTGAAATATCATTTCTGCAATAACTTTTTTAATAAAATAATATTCTCATTTAGTTTAACTGATACATTCATCTTGAACGTTAAAGTGAAATTTTAATATAATTATTCACGTTACCTTTTTCTTAATCGTTATTTTGATCCAAGTTTATTAAAGAAAAGGACGTTCTCCCAATAAACAAAGTAAAGAAGTCTTGTTCTATCAAATGTAATTTGTTTAAATATTTCGATCGAATCTAATGTTTGTCTGATTACATTGTAACAGACAGGTTTTCGTAAAAGGAAATGACCAAAAAAAATATTTCACTTCTGATTCACAATTTTATAATGAAGCAAGTCTGATTTGCATCAGTTTTCGTCTTTCTTCTTCTTTCTCCATTTAGTCTAGTTAGGAGAATTGTGACAAGTCTGTATCCGTTACTATATTTCTTCGGAGTTTTCCCTTTCATCCTCTTTTCTGAATAGCTTTCTAATTCTCTTTCATTTCTTTCAATTGAGAATTCTCTGTGTCTAAAATTTGTCAAATTGTATATCTGTCGATATATATAGTGATGGAATAAATCCATCAGATCCTTATTTTCTAACCCCCTTTCCAACCAGTTTTATTCTCATCAAATATGTCCACGGGTCAACCACACATTTATTCAACTTGCATAGAAGTTATTGATTCTATTCACACCCGATCTTTCTCTGGTTGAATATGAAAATAAAATGCAGTCTATGAAGACATATAGGAATTTACGGTAAACTTAATAATTAATGTAAAACATGATGTATATAACGTCCATGTATGCATGTTATTAATCGATATAAGCTGTGTGCTTTGGAATAATATACATTTTAAATAATTCCTATATATTGAGACTTTTCGCTCCCCTGTACAAAGTTATAATTAAAAAATGTGTATTTGTTAAAATTTTATAACTCGTGATTTACAAATTCGTGACATCTCTAAAATTTAGTTTATTCTTTCTGTTCTGTCTATCCAGTGGAAGTATTTCATTTTGTACTCATTTTATTTTATTTAGACTTAATTAATTTATGTTTTACTTATTTAAAAATATAATATAAATAAATGCGATGAATTTCGTCTTATGTAATAAGTCAAAAATATAAATGGATTGCAGAACCTGAACGGTACATGTCAGTTCGAAATTTTAAGTTAATTAATTGTAACATAAATTAATAAGTGACTTGGTATACGCGTATAGATAATATTAAACAAATATCGTAATATGGATTGTATTTTATAATATTATATTTTCACACACTTTCTTCCGTAAATTCAAAGATTGGGAGCAGCAGCATTTAACTATAACCATAGACATTTTATTTGTTCTATATCGATTTTTCTGTCATTAATTGTTGAAATATTAATTGCTGTTGTATAGTTCAAAAGTAGTTAACTTTTTCATTTCAAATTCATTTAATATTATACAATATATAGTCTAATAAATAATTCAAATACAGTTGCTATTTCTCTATGGTTGTTAAGGTCTATAGTTGATATAATAACTTCCTGCTAATTCTGTTATTGCAACAACTGAACACACTGAACTAGATGGACATTCTGAGTTTAAGACTTTAAAGTTTTGTTTGCTGATTCTTTTCAATTCTTTTCAATTCTTTTCAATTCATTTTTGTTTTATTTAAAACTAAAAATTCTGTCACTTAAAAATTGTCTTCTTAATTGTTATTTGCTTTTTAGAATTCAAGTCTATTTCATTATAGTTTGAGCGGTAAATTTTATACAGAACATTTTTATGTTATACTTATAATTTATTTTTATGTGTCTTTCTGATACGCTCTTCCATATTAGTAATAATAGCTTCCTATAATTATGAGAACGGCAATTCACATAAAAATCATTTCCTCATATAAAAAATATTCGTCATATTTCCTTCAAATCATGAATGTATATCGATATTGATTATGTTTGCTGATTAATTTTAAAAAGTAGGAAAAAACTTTTTTAAGCAAAAATTCTGAATATAATTAAAAAACAACATGATTTATTCTTTTTCAGCAAATCGCAATGGACGAAAATTATCCAAGAAGGATAAGAGGGTGAATTAAATGATTATTTTATTAAACCGATTATCAAATAATTTAATCAGTTTAAGTTAAAGCGAAATGATAATTAATTTAGTAAATATTTTTGAATCATAGATAACTTATTGTACAGGTTATTGAATCGAAATCTTTTTTCAAAGTTTTTGATTGAGTCTATACATAAAGTTTTAATTGATTTAATTGATTGATATTTATTTAACGGATAGCTCAATTATTAAAACTGTAATTGTTCCTAAACTATAAATGCATCAAGGTTATAATTCAGTACTCCACGTCTCTCAATTTCTACCTTCCTGATCTTTCAGGAGAAGAGGAAGCAACGCCGTATTCGTCGTAAGAAGTTGCGATGTGCTAAAGACTCCGATTGTAAAAACGGTAGGTTATACTTATAAGTACCTCCCCACAAAAAAATATATCAATTTGAAACGTAGATTATTTTTTATTAAATGTTAAAAGCATTTTGTCCCCTGATTTCATGCTGAGTTAATATTTCCGCACATTAGCTGATCCCTTAATGACTGAAAATGTCACTTACTTCTGCTAGTTCCATATTCTCTTCAGTAACTTAATCTGTAGCCAAAAGTGGGTTTACATACACTGAGCTTGACGCTTCTACATTTTTAGATTGGATTAAATGTTTCGATAATTGACATTTCCAACCAGAAATGGATGTATGTACTTCTTAAAACTATTTTGTTTTGTGTAATTTTAAAATTAACCATTGAACTTATTCTTGAAGTAAAAAAAAAGGAATTATTAGTTCAGTAAAAGTTCAGAGTTGGGGCCACGTTTACATTATATAGAAAGAAAAATAAAATATTAGATAGTTTTATGTAATATTTATTTAACTAGTAATAACAAAATATTCATTTATATCAGATGTCAACAATCAAATACTGACATTTCAACATTTTGCTTTTGACATTATATTAAACGTATCTGCAGAAAAGAGGCATAAATTGATCGACATTTCTCTGGCAAGATTGAAATTCATTCAATTAAGAAATATTCTCAGCAATTTCCTTTCCTTTGTCCAGGGTTACCGAAGGACGTATAGCCGAAGTATACGCTTCCTACAGATGAAATTTAACAGACCGTTAAGTGTATAACCTTGAAATTTGAAAGGGATTCATTACTGCAAGTGATCCTATTAATCAGTTGAATGAATATTTGTCCTTTTTTGCAAAAGAAATTACCTAAAGGGAAAGTACATCTACGTGATGTTTTTTTATACAATATTTACAGCCCAGATAATTTTTGTAATTAGGTATGTATCTATATATGGATAACATGTTTTAATATTATCTGCTTTGCAAAGATGGCACGATAATCCGTTATCCATCTTAGGTGGTATAAGTGCACAACTAAGAAAGGCAAAGCTTCTTCTATTTATCGTGTAGTGACTAAATTGTGGGACTACTATATATTTATGTGCTTTAATGGACGTTTCCTACTGCTAATTTTATATTTCAGTTTTTATCAATCTCTGTTAGTTATATTAATGTTGATAAATAAAAGTAATTTCGCGTCAGAAAATTTTTCAACTGGTTTAAACCAGTTTCTACGCTTAAACGTAATTTCGCGCGGCATATCTATCTCTTTATTATCTCACAATTGAGGGACATATTTTTATAGTTATTGAAATGTGAATAAGTGCTTGGGTTTACACAGAAATGTACACCTTTTCTAAGTATAGATTTCGGATTATGTGAACCATTATTTAATGCAGTGTGAAATTGGTAGTTTATATATTTGTACAGATAAATTACTTCTCCAATACTCTGAAGTGTGTTAGTGGATGAAGGAAGCACTTCAGCTTATATCGTAAAACTTTACCACCGTCTCTACACCCCCTTTAGCATTATGACGCATCTATGACTTGTTAACTGAATGCATACATGAATCAGCTCGAACAGAAATGTGTTCAAAACAAATTTTAACATCATACTTCTAATAATACTAGTGTCTCCCTCTCTATCTTCTTAAAGGCAAAGTCTGTCTGATCAAGAGGAAAAAATTAGCCCGTTTGACTCGTCGCATCAATGAAGACCAGAACGATGCATCGAAAAAGTCACGCAAGATGAAGCTTCACGGAAAATGTCGTAACCCTAACACCTTCGACACAGCTATCTTCCAGAAGATCACGACATTGTAGTCAGCACAGCAATCCTTTTGTGGACGCTTGCGTGTTCGAGACGTCAATAAACATTCGACATACTTTTATCTGTAGACATTAACCTTTCCCACCCTTACTGTACACTGTAAGCTATAAGTAACTTGTTCTTTTTACCAGAGGAAGTACCATTTCCAATTTAAAATGGCCCTGTGCTACATCACAAGTGTGATTTCTATATGTATTTCATTCTGACTAATTTTGATTTCTACATTGTATGTTTACCTATGTATACTATCCTATGTGTACATGTATATATATATTGTCCTACACTCACCATTTTTTCTAGTATTTTTAATTATAAATAATAAAAAACTTCTTTAAGCCAATTTGTTCCAAAAACTTCTCATTTGAGAGTTTCTAATCTCCTATTCATGTTTATAGTTATCGTCACTTTATTTTCAGTTTGTCATATTTTAATAAAGTGTTTAGATTTACATATTATTAGTATATAAAGTAGTTTAAATTAAAAATTATTTAGAGAAATAATTCAATTTTTTCTGATATTTCTTTTTAAAATAATGTATTTCTGAATAGTAAATAAAATAAAGAATATATACATAAATAACATACTGCTTTTTGAAAAATAAGTTGATTTGGTAGCAAATCTATAGAAGATATAAGTTGAACTCTCATAAAGTAACTAACAATTCCCAAATTAATACAAAGTTGTAAAACGAAAATTTTACATAAAAGTGATTTTACACTACAAAATAGTTTTTCAACATTTCGCTTTTTATATCACAATTCATAAAAATAAATAACTGACATATATGTTGAAATAATTATCAAAAAATTAAATTTGTGCTTCCCTATATACCGTTTTAATATTTCAAAGATGTGTTTTGTAGAATAAATTATAATTAATCAGAGAAGAACTAGTGAAGTAAATAATGAAATAAAAAGTATTCTTTTCAATATCAGAATATTCTAATCTGAATGTTGCCGTGCACCAATGCAAAACTTAAAGCGTTTATTATCAGTAAAGTAAGAATGTCATCGAATATTCCAAGAATGATTCCGTGGGGTCATGTTCCACTCCTCTAACTGAGAACAGTGGGGAGTCTTCTGATGAATTAGCGTTACAGTTGAAGACCGACGTGTTTGCTCAAGAGTCTCCATCAATGTTCCAGTAGAACATTGGTCTGAAATTGGTCCAGTGGAAACTTTAGTCGGTGAAGTTCGATGGGAAGACACTCGTGGTGGTGGGGAGGCAGGGCGAATCGGACTCCAATTGGAATCGCTGTTGTTACTCCGTCTTCGACCTGGGAGATTTTCATCGAAGTGGACACGTTTGGTACGCTTTTTGGTGCGTCGGTGTCGATGTTTTGAAGGAACCTGAGATAAATCATCTTTACATAGAGCCTGTGTTCTTTCACTAGCGGTTTGTGTGCTAATAGTGGTGAGAGAAATGCGTGGACGTGTTCGTCGCATGATGCTCCGTCCTAGGCGAGGATTGGTGTGGACAATATCCACTCCCAATTCAATGCCTTCCAAAATTTCAGAAGAGTTTTTGGTGTAAAAAGAACTCAGGAAACCATGTGATGCTGTGAAATCTTTAAGAAAAATAAATAATAATCATGACTTCACATCTATCACAACAATTGTATACATAATTTAACCCTGAATAATATTTAGCGCAGTTTTATTTGGGATATCTATTTGTAAGAAAATAAATATTTACAGTAAGTGTCTATGTAGTATATAGCTACCAAAATATTTATCTAAATTAAGAGCGCTTCATATTTATTATTTAAACGCTCTGTCGTGACATATTTATAATTCTTCTATAGGGCGAACACCTATAAGCAGAGACTATAATGTACTTATATTATATATTAAATGGAAATAAGAGGGATATTCCTATATATACACTAAAATATTAAATGTAAAAATGTAATACTTAATTATTTATAATTGTTAGGTCAAACAACAGTTATGTAAAAGCGCGCGACCGTTGCAACAAAATTATAATGCGCGAAGCATTTATTGATAGTTTTTTAATTCAATTCCTTTGTTAGTATGGAACACGTATTATAATATGTACCAAAAGTTCTTCAACTATATATTTTGTTCAAAAAAGTATAACACTTTTAAAGTATTCTTATTAGAAACTTTTAAAGTATAATTTAGTCATTATAAATGATAATTGCACACTCTATACGATAAATTTCTATGATTTTAAATGGCAAAACTATTATATGACATTACAGATTTTATTAGCATTTAAAGCTATAGTTACGCATTACATATTAAATCTTTTATCTTGGAACGCACAATAGAAAAGAAAGTTTATTTAGTATGTTGGACAATTAGTAAAGACAATACGGACGGAAGTAGGGGCTTGATTTTATGTTAATATCCTCAACGATTTTGGAAAAAAAAAAGAACAATAAATTAAATATTTTCCTCTCTCAATATTTTCAGACTTTTGGACTTTTGGACCTTATCATTTAAATTAAAAACAAAAGTTAATTAAAATTTGTATTCTTAAAATTAACTTACCATGATTTCTTTTCAGTTCCTGTCCAAGAATAACTGTTGGATATTCGATGATCTCAATCTCTGCCGGAAAGGAATCTCGTGGAGTGGGATACAATACAGTTCCAGTATCGGTAGCCATTAGGGCTGCTGCAATTGTGACCGCCAAGGTCATTTGCTTTCTCTGACTCACTCCCCCAATTAAAGGGGAGATCGCAGATCAATCAGAACGATTTAGCACTTACTTCTACACGAGGTTCAACTATATATAAAGGCAGTATTATAGTAATTATTTGTTTAGCACGAAATTATATAATGATCCATTTAACAACAGGGATAAGATGAAACCAGTCAGAAATCATGAGTAAAGATATGTTACAAAAACAGGAAAACAAAAAAGGTTGTTATCAAAATAATTTGGAACGTAGGTATATGATGTCCTGGCAAAGGTTTGAAATACTTTGTGATAAAGAGTTTGTGTCTCTTATATATACTCACTCATAGGTTCACAGAAAGGTAAGTCAAAAATGAAAGTGCATGTTATTACGTTATTACAAGGTACATAATTTGACAGCTTTATCACCTATATGTTGAAACCAGTTTAAAGCGATTTTCGATAAAAATTTTACCAGCACATGCGACGTCACCGGACACACAATTACACCATCACTTCTTTTCATTACATGTTACAGATTGAAAGCGTATTGTCTCAAATCGGATTAACTAAACTGGTTTGCAAATATTACAGGATTGTGTGTTTGGTAATTACTGCAATAACACAATTAATAATTAAGACTTAAACAGTACGAGAACGTAAAAATGAATCAAACTATAGATCTTTGCATCATATTATATTTTTAAAATGTTTATTTTTG
Source organism: Vannuccia rotundouncinata (assembly GCA_034780395.1). Lineage (NCBI taxonomy): Eukaryota > Metazoa > Platyhelminthes > Proseriata > Coelogynoporidae > Vannuccia > Vannuccia rotundouncinata. Next base: position 558 of record JAUZNC010057059.1, on the reverse strand, counting down.
CTTTTATATGTCTACAGTATATATAGGAGTACAGTATATTATATAATACGATAGAATTATACATAATAACTTTAGAACATACAAACTTTTTGCATTGTATTAATTATTTTTTGTTGGTTCTAATAAATTTCTAAGAATTGGAGGCACTCTTTTATTATTATTATAACAATTATACAATTATTCGATATCCGAAATTCGAAGGTTCTTTAGTTAAATAAATACGAGGTTAATTTTTTTAATTATTACAATATAATTGGAAAATTCATACCTATACTTCAATAAAAATATCTCATATTATATTTAAAAATTTAGTCTTCATAGGATTTTGGAAAATAATTAGTAACAATACTGATTGAATAATAGTAAAGAAAACTAATAAACAAGTTTATCATGTTGGTGTAGGCTATATAGGAACACATGAATAATCATCATTATATAATATACGAACTCTGACAGTATAAATATATTTGATATAACCGACATAATTATAACATAACAGGCTAGTACGCTGGGGGTGGGGGGGGGGGGTTGTACGCACCCCCCCCCCCAAAAAAATTG
>JAUZNC010057058.1:0-13383 GCA_034780395.1 Vannuccia rotundouncinata | reverse complement strand
GTCTCTGGTCCCTGGGGCCTTAAACCACCAACCCAACTTCGGCAGACGTCCACTTTATAAGTCTCCTTCATAGTATCAAACATTTTATATAGGTCCCTGCTTGTTTTAGCTTCCCGTGAACAACCCTCCTGGGCTGCGGGTCTATCTATATTCCTAGTTTAAAGTGTATCTAAAAAATGTTTTTACGTATGATAACATACTGATACGAATAATTTTGATGTTTTACACACTTTTCGACATCCTGTCTAAACTATACAAATTAAATTAATCAACAGTAAATCAACTATGATTGTAATTTTATTAAAATAGAAAAACACTCGAACCTCGCTAGACTTTATAAACTTTGAAAACTTGAACTAAAATTAGACATTTATATAATTTAAAATGATACAAATATTAGAATATGTATAATATGTAACTAAAAGAAGAAAACAGAATAAATAAGTCATTTGGAACAATTAAATTTATTAGTTTATTTATATATATTCTTATAAGTTAATTTAATTCAATATGTTTTCGTTACATCCGTTTATAACAGTGTTTACGTTAGAAGCTAACTAATTAGTTTAAAAATATATATAGATTAATAATAATTATAAATATTTATCTGTGAAAGAAAAAGCTTACCAGCTCAAATTAAATAACGATTCTAACGCTTGCTGTAATTTCCTGAAAAAAAAAACTCAAAATATAAATATAAAAGTTAATCATTTAAACTATAAAATAGAATTTAAGCTATCAATTGAAATATAATACCTTCAAGCATAATATATGGATGCATTTGTTAAGACTTGCGTGTTTGTCAATACAAACTAATTATCATTATACGTAGTTGTTGATTGTAATGCAAACCTACATTAATAATCAATTATTTAAGGTAAAATAGCTAATTTCAGAATTCACTATAATAGATTACAAAATCACAAAATAAATAATACTTAAATATTGAAACAGAGCTATTAGAATTCTTAGAACATAAAAGCACAAAACTGGAATTCTTCAAAGAAAAAAATCGACAGTATACTTTAATACCATTAAATTTATACCTTAATTCAAAATAAGGAACGTTTACTTAGTATGACATATTATTATACTTATAGGCAATAACATAAATAAGGTATTTTAATAAAAAAATTATACCATATATCTTATGTCATTTTGACTGACTTTATTAAAAAAAGGCAGGCCATCAAAATCGATTAATATATCTTTTCACTACGATTGTCTTTTCTGTAGACATTCAGTTACATAATATAAAAATGTTATTGAAATCAATTTATAATCGATACAAATCTAATCAAATAAAAAAATTATATCACCTCCATAAGGATTACTCCTTTGACCGCCAAAATTACTGTTTCCACCGCGCATAGGACCACCGCCAAAATTTTGATTATTGTATTGGCCAAAACCGTCACCCATACCTCCTTGGTTCCAACCAGCACCTCCTTGATTCCATCCTCCGCTAGAATCTGGATAGTTGTTAAATCCTCCACCTACAATAAAGGGAATATGGGAGAGTCATAATAAAAATTATTGCCAATTTGAAATTTATAACAAAAATTAACGTGTATACGATAAATTCACAAAATGTTTAGCCTTTTGATTTAATGCAACTTTCTGCTCTGTACACAACCCTCAAGTTTTTTTCAAAATTAATATTTGAGGATTGCTGTTTTTTCTATGGAACATCGAAGTTTTAAAAAAAATATTAATAACAACCACAAAAAATCAAGACGTGTAAAGTCTGGGATAACTTGTCTATTATTAAAATGGTCAATACTGCCCAATCAACAGCATTAAGCGGGAATGCTTCATCGTGTAAATAATATGGTTTTTGATTTGAATTTCTTCACTTTGACATTCAGAGCACTGGGCAGAAATCATATTGCGTCAAAACCCAGCATGGGACAACGCAATGCTTTGTTCAACTTTAAATTGGTCAGCGAAACGAATAATACACATATGCTATTGGCAAAAGTAATATCGAATTAGTCATCGACAAACCAATTTATAATTGACCAATGTAATAAAGTAAGTTCATATTAGTCGAACTTTCCGACTCCTTGTGTATAATGCCACTGATTACGTAATTTCTATTTAGTCATGAAAAATTGAAATTGGTCCGTTTAATTTTTAACCGTTTATGGAGTATTTTACATTACTTTCGTTGATTACAATCCAATGGAATACACCCGTGTGAAATGTTAGGAGTATATATGTTTAGTTACCGTCAATACCCGAAATCAGTCAGAACATATTCTGACTAGTCAATACCCGTTCGGACAGAACGCATACTGACCAAGCATTTTGTTAATACGCGTATTGAATGATTTTTAGCTATGTCACTAGCGTAGTGACCGATTTATAAACGCTGTATGAGAAATTATTAAGCAGTTGCGTTTAATTTATTCTGATGTATTGTATGAGTGTTTCAACAATAATTAATCGTTTTGTTATTGAGTTGTATTCGGCAGGCTAATGAGATAATTAATTTAAACTTGTATCTGATTGGTGTAATATTGTCGTACGTTGCACTCTGCGCATCATAATTTTTTAAGTCAGCTATGGAAACCATCAGACATTTTTTATCAGCAATATCTGCAAAGACAATCAATCCTTTATCGTCTCAGTTAACGAACGAAAAATACAATGAAATATCGTGAGATCTTAACCACGAAAAATTCTGCATCTGATTATAGAATTCTGAGGCGATATAAAATTGTTGAATTGCACAGGGATGGACGAACAACGGTCAAACTGTATAAAAATGGCACCAATCTTCAGTTTTTAAGTACGAATGACATGTCAGAGGTCACACAATTCCCTTGAAAACAAGGCAAGCTGGACGAGACATAATGCATAAAAAGACAAATGACCCGTATGCTAACATTACAAGGGAAAATATTAATTTGTGTGAGACATGCTTATTATATCAGATTCAAATAACTGGAACTCAAGATGTCAAGTAGATTTAATTGACATACAAAGTCAAAAAGATAGAGAATACATATTCATCATGAATTATCAATATCATCTGACCAAATATGTAACCTTGAGACCATTGAAGACAAAAACGGCAGAAGAAGTCGGGTATCATTTGATTGATATTTTTGGTGATTAAGGTGCACCTCATATCCTCCAATGAGATAACGGCCGTCCGTGACTGTGAGTTTGCTAATAAACTAATAAATGAAGTGCTGAACATGTGGCCTGAATGTCAACTGGTACACGGTAAACACAGGCATTCTTAGTCACAAGGTTCAGTAGAACGTGCCAATCAGGATGTGGAGGCTGTTTTAGCTTGCTAGCTAAAAGACAATAGTTACGATCGGAAAACATTGTATTACAAAGAAATAGTGCCAAAAAGTTCCAAGAAAGTCAAGCTGATAAGATGGCGGAGAGATCAGCAATGCGTTTTATAGAAGCTGATGTAGGCGATACCGTCATGGTTCCTATACCTGATGTAGATCTGGGTCGCGCAGAATTTAGAAACGTGAAGGCTGTTGTTATTGATGTTCAAGACAATAGCCTTTTCTGTTTGTTGAAACAACTCTACAGCCGAAGTCAGTTCATGCCATGTTTGAATAATTTTCTCAATATAAGCGACGTTCCCAAAGACAAAGAAGTCTGTTTAAGAGAGACAGCAAGATCTCAATCTAGTGGGGATGGTCAAGTCTTTATCAAATGCAACGTGTGTGAATTCGCGATGCAAATGTAAAAGGAAGGGTATCAAATGCAATTCTAAATGCCACAACAGCAAACCCTGTAATAATAAGTTTGACTAATTCTTGTTGTCCGCCTATTACATTTATATTTATAACGTGGATTTTTGTAAATTAATAAATATATGTTGCTATATTTTTCCTAATATCTGGTTACTTATCCTCTCTCTTTGCAACACACACATACTTATACAGAAGAGTATCGATCACTACGCGTAGTGACATAGCTAAAAAAAATCAGACAATACGCGTATTAACAAAATGCTTGGTCAGTACGCGTTTCGACTGGCCGTTTTGTCCGAACGGGTACTGACTATAGTCAGAATGCGTTCTGACTGATTTCAGGTATTGACGGTAACATATATATAATGATTATACAGTGGCTAATGTATGATGTTCTTAATCAACACAGCATAGTTGTGAATTAATTTGATATCAACTTATGAACGTCGAGCACTATAGGTGTAAAAGAGCTGTTCCCATAGTAGAAGGTCCACGAGGAAGAAACCTCACATCTATTTGGCCATTTGTCCACAACTTGGACTTATTCACAATGTTGTTTTTAAAGGCGAATGACGAAATACATTTTTTTTTAACTTCTTGGGGGAAATGAAAAAACTATATTGTCGGTTAACGATCAACCCACGGAAGGGCTATGTAGATTATGCTAGTGCACATAACGATTCTCCTCATTTTGGAAATCAGATCGATGTTTTATTATTTACTAAAATATTTACCTTTTCTTATGATACTTATCAATACTTATGAAATGAGATGATCTTGTCTCAATACCTATGAAATAGGAGTATCTTGTATCAAATAACTATGAAATGGGAGGATATTTCAAGTGTTTTGACTAACATGCCGGAAAAGAATTTTATATGCATGAATTTTAGATTACAGATCTAGTTAAATTATAGATATATAATGTCTATGGTTCAATCACACTATATGAACTATGTTTCGATATGCCTCCGAGAAGAATAACTTTTCGTTTAATGTATATTCTAAAGTATTCCCTGTTTCTAGCTCATGACTCCTAGAATGTTCATCGCATTTTGTTGATAATAAATCAAAATATACATTTGACTAAATTGAATTTACTTTAACTAATTTGAATTTACATTCTTTCATTATTAATTCTTCTAACCAAATAGAATTTACTTTGACTAATTTACACCGTTGACTAATTTTTATATAGTTAACGGTCAGCTGACTAATTTGAACTAACTGATGACCAATTTAAGGTTGAAAAGTATAGTTAAGCTACGCAAATAATTTACAACATTAACAACACCTTTAATATTAATAGTAATCATTTTATTGCAAGAAGAAAAAACTGAATAAACTTAACAACGGAAAAATTTACTTAATTTTACATTATTATTATTAGTGAGTTTGATTATGTTAACAACCAAATGTTGTCAAAATAACCACGGTGATCGTACGCATCTTTTTTTTTAAAGAAATTGCATTCTTCGTCTACATTACTATCATGTATTGCTTGAAACTATATAGAGTGAAACCTATGGAGTCAAATTATTTGTGTGCAGTAATTTCAAAATATTTTTATGACTAATATACCCAATTCAATATAATTGTATTATCCGATTTTTAATCAATATTTAAAGAATTTCTATTCATGAATTACTATTGGTAGTAGCTTTCACCTAAACCTGTATAAAAGATGTGTTTCTTTGGCCTTATATTAACATTTAGTATCTAATTGACAGCCAACTCTGGTAAAGAAGTCTTAGTAAACTTTTATAAATGTATAAATTATAATATATAATGTATAGAATTGATGGCAATATTGATATTTTCAGGGCGAAGAGTACATAATATTATGTACTAAGGAGTTTCATGTTATAGGCGAATAAGTTGATAATCGTTAATTCCTGGTATTATTGGATTTAAAAAAAACTGATCCTCTAAAATTTCTTTTGTTTACGCGAAAATTTAAGAAACTCTGCTTTTACTAATTTATACTTGCTACAATCTTCGAAATAATTGCAAGCAACATTTAGAATGTGTTTGTGTATTTACAGATTAAATGAATATTTATGATATATTTATAATACATATACATTTATGTTATTAAATATAATTATATATTATAAATATATCATTTATTTTGAGCATTCATACTTCGATTTCATTTAACCTGTAAATCCACAAATTATACATTCTAAATGTTGCTTGCAAGTATTAATTAGTCAAAGCAGAGCTTCCGGAGTTTTCACGAGTAAGACCAGGACTTAACAAATATCAACTTATTCGCCGATAATATGAAAATTTAACAAATGAGAGTTCAACCGTTTGGGCATATTTAGTGATTTTTTATATTGCATTTAATTACATATTTAATATTTTTTTAAATATACCTTATGATAAAGAAAATATTTGAATTCAGATGTTTTCTACCTATTAAAGGTCAATAAAAAACAGAAACAATATATACAACAAAAATACAACAAAAAACTTACTAATAGCACCTCCTATAGGATTTACAGGATTATAGCTAGCGCCATTATTACGATCAAATCCACCACCACCAAATGAATTTCCAAAATTATTAAAATGTTGCCCAACGTTTTGGGTACTACCAGAAGAAGATCCGTAGCCATCCGAAGTGGTTTGCTTCTTTTTAATTTCTTGCATCTGTTCTTTACTCAGAGCTTTCTTGACATCAGCTCGACTCGAGCCAATATGATGTGGTTTGTAAAGAATGGCTTTATCTACTGGATCATAATCATCAAATGTTACAAAACCAAATCCTCTAGAATCACCACTTTCTTTCCACGTAACTACTTCACATTCTACTATGTTTCCGTATTTATCAAAATATTCTTTGAGATCTTCTGTTGTTACATCTTTTTTAAGAGCACCGACAAATAATTTATTTACAGTCATGTGAGATTCAGGATTTGTTGAATCTTCTCTGGGCATTGCTCGCTTGGCTTCAACTGTTTTATCATCGATTTCGTGGGGCCGATTATTTTGAGCTTCATCAACCATTTCTGCTTCTTTATAAGTTATAAATCCAAAACCTCTAGATCGTCCAGTTTTGTTGTCTTTCATTACGACAACATCAACAATTTCCCCCCATTGACCATAATACTCCTTTAATTTATCTTCATCAGTAAGAGGAGTTAAACCACCGATAAATAGTTTACGGAATTGTTCAGTGCGACGGTCATTATTCTCAGCATTTCTTCTAACCATTTTTTTTCTCTGAAATATAGAATACCTCCATTAAAATACATTAAAAAGAAATTAGCGAAATTAAAATGATATGAAATAATAGTAAGGTACCTATAATTGTATAGGTAATGGCACAAATATAGTCAATTAAGCAATAGTTAGGTTAGTACAATTTTATAATTTTTTAGAAATAATACAACCTTTATGGCGTGCAAAATTTCCGATTATTATTAAAAATCACTTCACTGGTTTTATAATAAATACTGAAACTACTTTATCAGATTGTAGTTTATTCAGATAGAAATTCACAGTTTATTTTATTATGTGGATGTGTACTGTATAGACCAATTCAATATTATATTTGAATAGGTATATTCCCAATTATAACATAACAATATAAATGAATTTAATATATTAGACTCTGGTAAAAATGACGTATACATACTTGTACAAAAATATGTATTTGTCTCATATTTGTAGTATAGGTATATGTGACATATGTGTGGTGTATACAGGACGTATACATTGTAAATACGAAATACGTATATGCATAGCCTATATGTCATGTATATGTCACTGCAAATACATGACATATTATATGTTGCATATGCGTGGCATATACATGACATATAGGAAGCATATATGAAGCATATACATTATGAATAATTACAAACTACAAAGAAGTTGTCTCAAAAATTGAGGACTGAAAATATTGCAATTTTTTTAATAATGAAGCTAGGCTTATACATGTAAATAGGTGGTAAGGATGTATTTTTATTTATATGCAAAATTGACTGTAATAATTCGAAAAGTATTTTTATGATACAAATTAATTGTATTTCTCAAATTTAAAGACTCAGTTTAATCTCTCAAAATGAAACAAAATAATACATTATTTAACCAAAAGACTTAATATTTTTTAATAGGTAATTGTTTGTTTGGAACAACTTCTATAACTTTTCAAGTGATTTGGTTATCATTACTCTGAAATTGAAAAAAGTTTAATTCCAATTAAAAAAGGTCTTATGAAAAGCATTCATTAACAAAATCAGTGTTTTATAATGAATGAATTTGCAATTGAAAATAGGCTGAACTGCAAAATATAAAGGTTTCGGAAATATAAAGAAAGTTAGTTAAAAAGAATATTTTTTATATGCATGATAAAAACTTGCAAAAAAAATTTGGCTGAATTAAAATAAATAGTGCAAATAATAATCATTATTAATTACATTATTTAATTCCACCAGAATTTGCACAAATGCACAGCTAAGGCTGAATCCCTTCTGAAGTGGGGAATCGTGCAGCAATAGAAGTGCTGAATTTTCAATAACATAAATTAATAATGTTATTCCAAAATTTAGGAATAGCATTTCAAGGAAATGTCATCAAAATCAGTTAAAATTTGTATAGACTGAAAGAGAGAAAAGTCAAAAAAATAAGTCACAACAAATTCAAAATGAAGTATTGTTTGCAAATACAACATTTCGAGATATAATCCATTCATTTTATTTTGATTTCTGACAAAACATATCCAATATGACCCTAGAAGATATGTCTATAAAATACCTAGGAACTACGTACATATAAGATATGTACACATGTTTAGATATTTTCTGCTTGGGTCCAGATGCTTCTACACTTAGTGCAACAATCTAATATTTTTCTAATGAGAATGACATAAAGCTTTACTGATGTGATACAGTCACAGAGATATAAGAGGCAACCATGTTGCTTTTATATTTGTTGCAATGGAGATGCCTTTATAGCAATTGATCATGATTGCAAGAAATTAAAAAAATATATATGTTAGCAAAAGTCTATGAAATTACTAAATAATGACATTATCACCAAAATGAGAAGGTAATCTGATACTTCTGTTTACCCACTCCATATACATACTTCTATTGTTTGTACAACTAGATGGATTTAAGAGTTTTTGTTATAAAAACTTCAATAAATTTTAAAATTAAATGGAATTATATTATTGACAAATTTATTTTAAATATTGGATCTGATTAAAAGGTAAATATTAGACTGAATCCAAAATAATAGAGATAACCCTGTTTGGAGTTCAATCGAAATGACACAACAATGACTCAATCCTAAAACATGGTTTAACTTTTACAATATCAAAAGATAGATTAGACAATTTGAATTGTCAATTAATTGCAAAGCATAATAATTAATCAGTATCAACTTTGGAAAAAATACTGGACATAAGTGTATATATTGTCACAGTTAAGTTATTTCATTACATTTTTTATACAAGTCAATGTTATAGCTCAAATTAATATACACATCTCCCAATATAAAAGTATGCATGTAATGCATGCTTAAGAGTAATAAGAATATTTTCATTGATAAATTGAAAATGTTTTTAAATTTAAAAAATAAAAAATTATGTTAATATCTGGATATCCTGAGAGGATTATTAGATATAATATATCAAACCTTGAATTTGTTTAACATACAAATATATTTAAGACTTTTACTGCCTTCTTAAAATTCAAGACTGTGTATGAACCCTGTAATATGGGCCATTTTCAAATAATAAAAATATATTATTATAGAAGTATAATAAACCAAAATTACAATATTATTAGCAGTATTAATTATAATAAAAACTGATAGCATCATAAAAAATTGTAGGTATGTTAGTTAATGTCTTATTTACATATTTATTATGATTTTACTTATTTCAAAAATATATGATTATGATATTGACTGCAAAAAATGAGGTCTAATTTTATTTTCAAAAAGATAACAAAATGGCACATAATACAAGTTTTTTGATAAATACAATCATATTTTTAATATGATCTAACTTATAAATTAAAATATTTTACCACAGGTTTGAGGTTTACAATGCTTATTAAGTATTGTAATTTAAAAATAATATGGAAAATCAATACCAAATGCTAATAATAGTCAAAACACACCCAAATACAATCAGGGTTTGTACCATCAGCCTAACAAATTCTTTTCAAGGCTTTTAAATCATTATTTTCAAGGTCATAATTCATGTTTGCACAACATAAAAAATACACTTGAACCCTTCTGTTTATGTTGGATGAAGAGGTTTAAGTGTGTATTTCTTTATATATAATTTTTTTTCTCAGTGTAAATGATACCTTTCTTTTGAGTTTGTATTTCTCATGCTTTACACTGTAAAAGCATATTTACCTTACTTCATGGAAGACCAGATTTTTTAATGTTAAATAATATAAGCAGGCAGCAAATAATAATAATATAAGAAATAATTGTCATACAATCCAGGCTGCATTATATGCAGCCTAACAAGAATATATCCAGAATATAGTTAACTTTTCTGTCACTAGTTAAATTGGCATGAACTAATATTGATATATATATCCAGCATATAATTGTAATGGAGTGCAGGCTGGCATTCCAGCTGATATTCCATGTAGCCCTATAAGGAGGATATAAATGGCATATGTTTAAAAGCAATAAAAAACCAGCTGATTAAAATAAAATAGTTAGCATTTTACATAAAAAACTCTTAATATCCAAAATAAGAACTTGCATTATGTCCTATAAAAATGTGTATTTGGGTTTAACAATTCACATTATTAAAAATATTGTAAAAATAAATTATTTTTCAGGAATTCTATATGCTAGAACAATATTTTAAAAGTATATTTTCTGAAAACATCAAGAATACAAAAACCTCTTAAAAATAGAGGAAATAATAATTAGTAAAATTAAGTACCTACTCATAATTAGGTTTATTAGCTTTTTAACATAAGATTAAACTTTTCTAAATTTTCGAATATTGCATTTATTTGGTAAAAAAATAATATTAAAATTATGATGAAAATATAGAATTTTCCCAAAAAAACAGAATAGCTGAACTACTGTAAGAATAGAAGAAATATAGAAGAGCCACCACATATTATTGAAATATTACTATATATGTGAGTATCATTTCTATGTGCAATTTAATTCAATCCATATTATCCATTAATGCGATATATATGTTTAGAATCCGTATTCATAAATACGTATAAAATTAATAATAAAGTTAGTATGTGAAAGAATGAGAAAAATAGAACAGCGAATTATAAAACAAAATAAAAATATAATTGGAAGATATTATTTATCAATATATATTAATTACGGAATATACAAATAAATTTTTTAATATTTACCTCTTAACTTTTGGAAAAAATAAATGAATTCCGGCTAGTTTTAAATAAAGTGACATGTAACGGAAATTAACTTGTTTCCAAGGATGTTTCAAATACTTAAACGTGTTATTGTTTATTTTCATATAATTATATATTAGAATATATAGATAATGCATAATATATCCATACAAAGACATAATATCGTTTTCGAAGATTGCTGCCGTTTTTATAATTAATTTTATGCCTCACTTAGGTATATTATTAATGCGTGTGCAAAATATTTTTCTTACTGTTTATAGTGAGCCAAACATTTCTTAAATAGGGTTCTACAATAGAGTGAGCAAAAATCTTTCCTTTCAATGTTTTTTACTCACTACAATTAACAATTTAAATTTATTGATTGCTAAAGCGTAGAATAAACTTATGCTAATAGACACAAATTGTCTTATAAAATTAATGCAAAGTTATACCTAATTTGAATTTCATAGTCATTACGACCGATTCCAAACTTAACACTTATTTTGATAGGAAACTAATTAAATTATATCAAACTTTTATATATGATATTATATTTACATTACTATGAAAATCTAATTCATGTTTTCTGTTTATTTATAAAATTTAAAACATTGAAATTGGCTTACGGAATTCTTTGGCTCACTCATTTATAATATATGCATGGCATAAAACGTTTAAGCGCACTCGAATTGACTTCATTGCTCACTTAAATTTATATCCTCACTTGGCCTTCAGGCGCGTGAGCAAAAAACTAGTCAATTCTCGTGGCATAATATATAGATACTATTATTGCAGGATATATATTTATTGTTTATTTTTATATTGTTTTTATATAAAAAATTGCCTGTTTATAATATAAATATATATATATATAATATATAAATAGACAATTTGTTATCTTTATAATATGTATAAATAATATATTGGTCTGTGTTTCAATACAGTGGATTTATATTCTTCAAACTGCAGTAAAATTTTATTATTGTTAACTTACGGGATATATATATATACCTATAACATAACATATTTCCAAAAAGACCTTGTTTTTATTTATTATATTATATTATATAAAATTTAAGTAAAATGTAAAATTTTATAAAATGTATCTAACTATATACTTACTATATAACTATATATCCAACTTAAAACTACTATTCAATGAACTATTCAGGGACCGCGAAGCGAAATTTCGTTTGGGGGGGCAAAGAGTTATATTGGCGCATTTAATACATTTCCCATTTTTTCTGAGAAGATGTTCAGAGACAGTTAGGAGACAGTAAATCATATACCTACAATAATTTAACTTTATTATATTCTAAGAGTTATAATAAATTATTATACAAGTTGGTATAAAGCCAAATGATTCGATCCACAATGTTCCACAATAAAAGTGTGCGCATATAAAAACTTGCAAAAGGGGAAATGTAAAGTACAAAAACGTGTATGAGCACTACTATAGAACACTGGAATACTAGTCATCTGATTTGATTTATTTTTTTTCTTTCTATTCTCATTCTTATTTACAAATTGTTGTGCTATTAGTTTAACAGGGATGTTCACTGTCTTCTCCTTGTTTGAAATCAAAATAGACACACTGTTGTTGACCAACAGGAGTTGACATAAAAAAGTACCTTTGATGAGCATTCTTTCCGATGCTCTCATTTCCTTGATGCCTTGGACAACATCTATTGCACACTGTACTTCCTCTGACTCCATCAATTTTCTGAAAATGGACAGTTGGGCAGGAAACATGTCGCAGCCCAAGTCGTCAGTATACTTCTCCTGAAAAAAGGTCAGCTCCTCTCCGATCTCGTCTCCTTTCGCAGATTTCACGAATAACGTTTCCCTTACTTCGAATGGTTTGAAGCTGGATAGCGATAAGTAGCCAGGCGATGAAGAAATAACATTATAAATTGCTTCGCAATACAGCTGGCGATCAGTAATGGAGGCAGGCGCTGATGAAGAGGGTTGATCAGGAACGGAGGAAGGCGCTGATGAAGAGAGTTGATCAGGAACGGAGGCAGGCGCTGATGAAGAAAGTTGATCAGGAACGGAGGCAGGCACTGATGAAGAGAGTTGATCAGGAACGGAGGCAGGTGCTGCATGATGAAGAGGGTTGATCAGAAAAAGAGGCAGGCGCTGATGAAGAGGGTTGATCAGGAACGGAGGAAGGCGCTGATGAAGAGGGTTGATCAAGAATGGAGGCAGGCACTGATGAAAAGAGTTGATCAGGAACGGAGGCAGGCGCTGATGAAGAGAGTTGATCAGGAACGGAGGCAGGCGCTGAT
>JAUZNC010057056.1:0-13384 GCA_034780395.1 Vannuccia rotundouncinata | reverse complement strand
TGCGACCGCTACGTGTTTCCACGCTTGGAAGCGCTAAGAAATGATTTCGATACACGAGCGGAAATCGAGAACTTTCTTAACGAACACTTATCAAACTTCACTCCACAAAGAATGAATAAAGGGTTGTTAGAAATGGTAGCCCATATAGAAAAGATCGTGGAAAATGGTGGTTTCTATATCTCAAAAAATTGATATCAGTTCATCAATTGACTTTCTTGTTATTGTTTTACCTGTGATCATACTGTTTATATATTTAATAATAATTAATTATACTCAATAAAATGTGTTTTTTTCATATAATTTGCCACTGGTTTTTAGCGGTATGACCTATACATAGTTTATTTAATTCTTACTAATGTGAAATTTTCTATTCTATTTATTTTATAATTAATTAAAACACACTGATAAAAATTTAAAACTCACCATTTTACGTCTTTCCAGAGTTGAAAACATTTCATCAAGACATTTCACAGTGTCTGCGACGTCGTTAGCGTCCTTCAACGACAAATCATCAAACTTGTCGTTAACCAACTGTTCTATTTTACTACAGAATCAATTTTAAACAAATAAAAATACACTTTTAATTATTTGAACATTAATAAAAACACAATAATTAGCTATTTTCAAGGAACACCTTATGATCTTATAATAGTGATACCTACATCTATCAATGGTTAGGAATGATATTAAAGATATTTCAATATGGAACAAGATGTAACCTTTTAGACAGCGGGAAGTAGCCTTCATTTGAAGAAGAAATAAATGTAACAATATCGCAGATAAGTTCGGCTGCTAGACCTGACCCTTTGATCACAACAATTGGAATGTCAGCTAAAATTGCTGTAAGGGCCAATTGGATAGTCAATTGACTTCCATTAATTACCAATTGTACAATGGGGCAAGCTGACCCAGAATCTAAAAAATTCAAATAAAAAAATGAATTTGAAAAAAATAGTTTAGTGTATATTATATAGAGTCAGAAATTACAATATACAACATAAAAAATCAATTATTGCATAAATAGTACAAAGATTACAGCAAGATAAATATCGAGTAAATAAAATGAGAGAGTTCTCAGAAATAATTTCAGTTTTTGAATCTACCTTGGTTTTCCGAAATGAATTTTACAAATGCTCCTCGGAAAAATATTTCCTCCCCATAGTATATGTCGTCTGGTTTGACTTCGCGTCTGTCATGATCGTAGAGAATGAAGTGGGTATGATTAGGATCAAGAGAGGATGGTTTACCCAGTTCAGGTTCAAAACTGTCACTTTTATAAATTTGTTCATTGTTTGTGAACTGAAATCAGTAACAAGTTAGAATTTAGAATAATAAATAAGAACTATTAAATAAATGCAAACGATTATAGATAACAAATTCCTGTTTATAAAAATCTACTTCGTTCAGGAAGTTTATTTTTGGCATTGTAAAGGTTGTTTAATTCTGTTTATCAGTATATTGTTGCTTTAAATTACTTATGTCAATTTGGTTAATTAATCAGTAAAGTAAGAATATAATAATTAAATATACTAACAGACTCTAATAATTAACATGATAAGCAAAATAAAAACACTTGACCAAAAATATCATAATACACAGAAAATTAAATCATATTATACATCTGTAAGATGATGGTGACCAAGAATTGCCCTCAGTGGAACAATTCCTAAAAGGGTAAGTTCTTTTTTACTGTTTTTTATCTTGAAATAGTCGCGGGCAGTTTCTCCAATAATCTTGGAAACTCCGGTATAACAGCCACACGTGACCATTAGTGTACCTGTATACATTGAAGAAAGAGAATAAATGATAAAGAAACCACATTTTAAGTACTCTGGTGTAATATAGCAAGTTATAAAAACAGAAAAATTATGTAGATACATTCCAATATAGTGTGTTTGTTTGATATTTGAAACGTTTTTTGAACTAAATATACAATATAAATTAACATTTATTACTCATAAAAGTTCAAGTAGAATTTGTAAATATAATTAATAACAATTAGGAAGGGCTTACTTGTGCAAGTTGCTATTTCGATAATTCCATTGTGAAAAGCTTGGGACAATCGCTTAGTCAAAAGAACTTTTATTGCTCCTCCGTTGATTGAAATGATCAATTTTGGAGTCTTCATGTTCATGTCATCATAAAGAGTTTTTAATTTAGTTGGAGGAAATTCTGTTTTCTCATTAAACTCCCCTGGCTCGTTGAACAACTCAGATGTTGCAACAATACAGAACTATAGAAGAGGTAAAAACATGCAAACATTTAATATCAAGTTTGCACATAAGTTCACAATTGTCACAAAGATATGATTTATATATTTATAACCTGATCTTATATAAGCTTACTGTTTTACTGTTAAGAATAAAATGTTATGTCCAGATTAATTTTCTCTTCTTTGAATTTTATTAGAAATAGCTCTCAAAATGAAATATTTTATTCTACTCGATATATAATTATACTATATGCTGTTTCAATTCGGCCAACGTATAACAAATAATTATTAATTAACGTATTAATTAATGTTCATACTAAAAAAGATTATGCAAAATGTAATTACTAATATAATTCATTGTCAATTAATCTCCCACACCCTATAGCGGCTATATAAAACGCTTTGTTGTACTATTTTTAGAATATTTGAAACTTTCTTCTTATTGGTTGTCGAGGAACAATTAACAGTATAAATTTTATTATTTAGCTTTACTTTGTGTCTTCTTGTGTTTACCTTGAGCCAATTACTTCTGCACTACAGTTTATGTTAGTATACTTATATTTTTTACAATTCTTCCTAAAATATGTGCTTATATTTTGTTGAGAAATCTCACAATAATGACTACTCGATAAGTAAAATTTATTGTTGAAATATTTGATCACCTTCTTTGGACCACTTTCATCATTCTCAAATGTGAATGTATTGCTTCTAGGAAAGTTTGTTGAAGCGGACCCATCAGATCTAAATAGAAATATATTTTATAGTTTGAATCAAAAAGAGTAAAATTTTTTGAAATGATAAAAATTTTGAATTAAAATTATTCATTATGTTTTCATTAATCCTCTAAATCTTTTTAATTATAATACTTCACTTGGATTTTATCTTATTCTGTTATGCTATAATATATCAAATGGCCGGTAATATATATCAATAGGTTTTAAATGATCGACCTTAAAGTTATATATAAAATTCTTAGGAAACCTAATTAGGTCACTTATAAGTTTTTCATTTAGGAATTCTAGGTAACCTATTAAAGTAAACTTATAAGACAGTCACCTAGAAATGTTAGGTAAGTTATAACATAGGTCACTTATAAATAAATATATATGAGTAATAATAGGAATCCTAGGAACCTAAAATTACCTACTAGGATTTTTAGGTTTCGAATCACTGGGAAATAGAACTGGATAAATAGTTAAGTTATGAATACCTACTTATGTAACAACTACGTCCCCTATATGACGTTTTTAATTTTAGTTAAAAATTTCAAATTTAGGATTCTCAAATAGTCTCTATTTATTCAAAATTATATTTTTCTTAATCAGTTAACTTTAGCATTGTATAATTTTCATTAACAAAATGAATATATTCACATGTTTTCTACGCAAAATGAAAAATAAAAGAAAATAATGCAATTATAATAGAAATTTTGTTGTAGTTATGACGGTATTTTTTTCAACAAATATATAATTATTCAAAAGATCGACATATTTTGACTTACAAAGTGCACAAAGAAATTTTTTAGAAAATATGATACACTCACTATATGTTCATTTAACAAAGCTTATTATTTATTTTGCAACAGCTTTGTGAATAAAATTATGATATTGGGTTTATCGTCTTATTATTATTTTATCAAACTGAAGATTTCAAATGAACTTTTGAAACAAAAATTTATTAGAATTTACTGGATAATATCCAAGAGTGGTTTACAGTAAACAACCTGCGATTAAACCATTCTAAATCCAAAGAAATTATTTTCAAAAGACCCAGGTCAAAATAAGTGCCAGACGAAATCCCAGGAATCAAAAGAGTTAACAAAATCAACCTCCTTGGCGTGAACATAAATGAAAAATTGCAGTGTACCAGTCACCCCAATACTCTAATTAAAAAGAGCCACTCAAGTCTTTACGCCTTATAAACCCTGAAGAATAATGGACTTGAAGTAAACAGCATCCATACAGTTTACGAAGCCTTTATCATCGGAAGACTGATGTATGCAATACCGCCGTGGTGGGGACTGACAACTCAAAGCAACAAGGGACCGAATAGTGAGATACGTCAACAAGATCATCCTGTATGGCTACTACAAGAAAGAAACAAACTTCACGCTACTAGTCAAAAAAGCCGATAATCGACTACTGCGAACTATCGAATACAAAGAAGAACACCCCTTTGAACCAGAAAGATTTCCTTGTTAGAACATTACATAACTTATAATTCTCACTTAACCCACTTATATTTCCCAGAAATTTTTGGAAATTTTTGTAAAATTTTGCGTCTGTCAAAATTCAAATGAAGCCTATATTACTTACTTAGTGCATAGTACTTTAAAATAGTTTTTGGGAGTCAAATTTAAGGAACTGGCCCTATATGTAAAAATATTTATTCAATAAGTACACAATTAAGAATACTAATTCAATTTGGATTTTATAATTAATACAGTCGGTAAAGATTTATCTATAAATGAATTATAACATCACTGAAATTTGAGTTTCTAACTTATAAAATTGGTATTATATATAATATTGTACAATACAAAACAATATGGAATGTCACATATATGCGAATTATAATATCACTCAACTTACTTTCTATTCATGCTTTCTATTCAAATATCTTTGCACGTCGAGTCAGAAGATGGTTTCAGTGATTTAATTATTTTTCCATTGAAATATTTAATCATTTTTTTGCATTACACGAACAATTAGTTGATGCAGAAATAAAATGTGTAATAAATGTGAAATCCCATATGATAATTATATTGAATTTGCACGTCATCACACCCCAGCTGCAAAACTATGACCAAAGTACACTTCTATTATTTGAGAAATATAGAGGGAGAGTAACCTCCAATCATATCGTGTAAACGTGAGAATTAAATCAATAAAATTATTCTTCTCGTAGGAAAAGTAATAGGATCGGAGATATTTTGAATAGCAGAGGGGAGTTACATTATATAATATAATCTTATCTACAATCTGTATAAAATTAATACAGTTATATTTGTAGTTATAAAAAAATATATTTTGGAACGAGAAATGTTAAAATTGCTCACTAAATTTATAGCAATACAATTAAAATTAGTTATAATTATAAGCAAAAATTAAAAAAATAAACCTCCATTTCAGCTTTATAAACAATTATGAGAAGCCGGAATGTTTGCGAGCTTCTCTGATTAGTAAATGGGACTTCTAGTCACTTTGATTGTATTTTTACAGATATTGTGGTTGAGTTAAATAATAATAATAAATCCTTTATATAGTATGCAATAATGCATATAGGCATAGCACTAAATTACAAAGTATATTATATAAATAGAATAACGTATCTAGTTGATTGTGTAATATATGATATTTCGGTGTATTGTATAAAAGCACAATGATTATATTATGTAACTCCCCTCTGCTATCCAAAATATCTCCGATTCTATAACTTTTCTACGTGATATTTAGTAATGCTTAAAATTTTGTAATTAATTAATACCATGAATACATAAATTTTATATATATTATAGCCCATAACATAGGCATACTTTCTATGCTTTTATGAATGATTTCTATACGATATTGTAGATAAAATATACTAATTTCAGGTAATATTAAATAAATTATAATATAATATCTATGATAAAATTAAGACAAATCTTTACTCACGCCATATATATATGCTGCACGTATATTTCAATTTGACAATATTGGTGACACAATGCCACACCTAAAGGTATTCAGCCTTATAAACACAAATTCACTTACCAACCGGCTGGACTTCTTATTGAGAATTAGTAAAACTTTGGTACCAGAAAATTGTATTGAGAACGTTCAACTATATAGGTACTGCTATATGCATATCCTATAAGAAAAATTACTTGTTGTCTATTCAACCAAAAATAATAATCTTTACAGAAGGACATGGTTCAATAGGTATAGATTAATAATTAAATACCGAGATATAATTAGAAACAAGTCTTATTGTGGAAGTTCAAATTGATGAGCTACTATTTTATGAAATGTTATTTAATGTTTACATAACTACAATAATATAAATTTATTAATACATTAAATATGTAATCCTAATTATTTATATAGAGTTGT
Source organism: Vannuccia rotundouncinata (assembly GCA_034780395.1). Lineage (NCBI taxonomy): Eukaryota > Metazoa > Platyhelminthes > Proseriata > Coelogynoporidae > Vannuccia > Vannuccia rotundouncinata. The sequence continues at coordinate 7,078 of JAUZNC010057056.1, read as the reverse complement.
ATAGTTTCTCGATATAATACCTATTTTAGTATAAAGTTATCGTTAGATTCATTTAATAAATATTACATAATTCGTGAGATCAATTGTCTAAAAATTCCCCTTTAATATATGAATAGTAATAAATTAGTTTTTGTTATTACATCAGATAATCGATAATATCAATAATACAGTTATGGAATTAATTATAAGTTCGGACAAGGTAAGTTGATTATTCAATTAACAGATTAGAATATTCCGTCTATATTTCAATTATAAAATGATTATTCAATTAACTTGTGAAGGATTCAGAGCTCAGTCAAAACTTCGTTCTCTTGTTCTAGATGTTTCTACGTTCTTTCTCTTTAAGAAACTCATCTCGCGAGATTCTAAATCGCTCACCTGTAAACAAAATCATCTTTCATATGATATTTTCTTCCCTAGCAACAGCACTTCTTCTCACAGAGGAATAGGCATTCTTCACTTATAAATCCTCTCTCCAAATGAGACATACGCCCATTAATGACAACATACTTCTAAGTAAAACCAAAATGAATCATCACAGTATATCCAGAACTTAGAAATACCTTTTATGTAACTCTTGATTCCTTTTTTAACTTCTTTGCAACGCATCATCTCATCTTTTTTTTTTGATTTCAATGCCAAAACAGGATCTAAACTCACAATCTCCCTAACACTATTGGTAAATGTCATCTTAATCCAAATTTTGGTCAAGCCCTAATAGAACTAACTACTAAACTTGATTTTTCTGCCATCAATACTCTCCAATGATCTCCAATATGATATAACCTACATCACAGACAACCCAGCAGAAATTGATTCAATATACAGCAATCCCTTCTACTAAAACTCTCACAACATTACCTTCAAATTAACTCCAATAAAACCGAACATCACATCATATCCTAGATGGAAACATTGCAAATATCTCGGATCCCTCTTAGACACTAAATCAGATATTTGCAAACATAAATCCAAAGCTCTTCTTAGTATAAGAGAAATTCTGACCCATTTTAAATAATAAACACCTCACCAATCAAACTAAACTTTGTATCTTCAATACCTATTCCAAAACCACCTTTCTATATAACTCAGAACTTTGGACTATCACTCCATCTCTAGCCAAAAAACAATCAACTCCTTCCATCACAGACTCATAAAATATGCTCTAGGATTTATCTGGTCTAAAACAATATTAAGACATAAACTCCTCTTTATATCACATATTATCAAGAACCATGGTCCAAAACTATATCCTTAAACGCTGCCTTAAATTGGACAGGACATCTCCGAAGACTTCTCAGACACTCCTGATTCAAGCCATAAAACCCATTTCTCATCCTCCAGATAAGCATAAACTCAACTGGATTTATCTTGTTGCTCGTGATCTAGCCCTGTCACCCATAGACATTTTTAACCAAAAATAATGGGTGCTGGCATGTAATAAAAAAGACTGGAAATTCATATCGAGAAGAGCTATGTTATGTCAGGATGACAGTGAAACTTAGGAAAAGATATTTGAATCTTTATATAACTTTCAAACATCTGTAAGACAATCAATTAGAGCCTTATCAATTTTTAACCTCATTAAGCTTACTCCAATTCAATTAATAATTTAGAATATTCCCGCTATATTTGAATAAAAATGAATTATAAATTAAAATAAATAAGAATATCGCTGTTCAAAAAGTGTTCTTATAAGCGTTCCCTCCAATTATAATAGGTAAGAAGTTGTATTCTCTGAAGTAAATGTTGTTCTTTTTTTGAACTTCTACTCAATTCCTACACAATAGTTGACAATTTTCAAGATGTAAATTAAATCGTAATCATACTTTCACAATAAAGAAAATAAAAATTACATAAATATATTTATATATCAATATTCATACCCTTACATTCCAAATAACAAATGAATCTACAGGAAAAACTTTGTAATGGTAGCAAACAGTATAACTGTAAGTACAAATGTAATTAATAAAAAAAATATTGTATAAAGTCAATTGATTATCATACAAATTAGTATTGTAATATAACTACAGGGTGATGCAATAAAACAAATTTAAAATATATATTCTGTAATATTATTAAAAATATAGTGAAAACAATATTGTTCAACACATGAGAGGATGAGTCTATCATAATAAAATATATATGACACAACAAAATTATAACAAATGCTCAACATGTCCTCCATCATTGTAGATGCAGAACTCACACCATCGTCTGAATAAGGCCATCTCTTCCGATCTATGTTTTTGATATCTTCCTCTTTTTCGCATGTGCATTTCCCCTTAACTGTTTCTAATGGTCTATCCATATCGTCTACCCTCTTCAAAAATCGTTTCACAAATGTTCAAAAAAACTGTTTAGCTTTTTGTTACCCATAAAATAAGCTGTCTATATTATTATGATATAGAGAAATAATCTTAAGCATAGATGAGTCACATAATTTGTTTGGATCATTTTTTGCACCACCCCGCGGTATACAAATAATCATAATAATTAGAGAACTAAAATTAATCTTCCAAAAGAAAAATATGATCACAACTCTAAAAATATGTTAATCGATTAGGAAATTTTCAATAATTAATCAATAAAAATAAATCCCACCAAGCAACATTTTATAACCTAGACTCTTTCCTCAGTTGGATTATGGCTGTTTCGGATAAAATATGGTTGTTTTAAAAGTCATACTAATTATCTGAATACTTTTTTATGATACATTATAGAAAATATTCGAGTTAAATCAAAAGCAACTTCATACAATCCTTACGATTCTCCAGGTTGTATAATTGTTAACAAGAGTAAATTAGATGATCTGTTTATAGGATTCTCCTCTCCAAAATGTCGTGGTAGATCAACCCAGATTACAGACCGATGTCCAGTTGTTGACAATATCTAATTTCACACTGAGACTTCATCGTCTCATCAATTACTTCCACAGCGGTCCTCGTCCAAGTTTACCGCTTGAGAAAGGAACAGTTTATTTAAGAATATAAGTTTGTCCATCCAAGATGTTGAGCTTCGCTCGTCCTGATAGATGATTGGACGGTTGTAGTTTGGAAGAGGAACTGTGTACTAATGCATGTCAGTTAGTTGACGAGCCGGGTACAATTTGCAGTTGTCTGAGGTTAATTGTAATTCATATTGACGAAATTATTGGTGCATGGTTCTTTTAGGCAGGTGCAGGACTCTCTGAAAATGTCAATATTTACAATATTTACCTAAATGACTTTCAAAAATGTTGATCTGAACTGTATGTATAATTAGGCTGAAACTGAACGAAGGAACAAATAAATGTATTTGACCAACTTACCCTTTGCCTTTGTTACATCAGACATGCCCAATTTCTGACTATCTCCATGTTTGTCAAGATTTTTCTGGGTGACGTTTTTTTTCAAGTAATTTGCAACCAATTCCAAATTCTTAAATATAAAATGAAATAATCGCAACTGTAAAAGATTTGAAAGAAAAATATGACGTTTCTCAACTAATCTATATGCTATCAGTATATATCCTATCTATAAACGCAGAATGGGGGTTCTTACTAATAGAGGACGGGCTAACGATATTGTATAAAAAAGTAGAGAAAACCGAAGTGCACACAAGGATAATGATATTTTAAGTAAACAAGCAGGATAATATATATATATAATATCAGTTATACTCGATTAATGCTATAAATAATATATATATATATATAGTTCAGGTATAATCAGAAAGATGCATATATTAGGAAAACGTAAAGATATAATCTTGTAAACATTAACTTAATTGAACAAAGTAATCTTTAGTTTTAATCTATTTGTTTTCTAACTCTAATATATCTATAGACGAGGCAGATTATTTTAATTCAACTCAATGATATTACTTAAAATAGTATGATTCTGTCGTACTAAAAATTATACTTGAATCGTGGTTCTAAGAAAACTTCTCTACTTTCGGAATTTCGACAGTTTCTCATTGATGTTTCCTATATTTTATTTCCGAATTGTTGGATTTTTCCTGTTTGTTTATTTGTCCATTTTGATGTTAGAATATTGGTCTAAAACTGTTATCATCTTCTATTTGTCAATATCCCTCGTTCATATTTTCTTGTTTTTAATTTTTTTTAAATCGGTTCTTCAATTACATTACTATATGTTTCTTTATTAAAATATCAATTACATATTTCATCTCTTCAGCATAAAAGTTATTTTATCATTTAATTTGTTATCCTCTTCTGAACCAACTCTCCTGGCAATAACCAATTTGGTTTTATTATGTTCTTGATTGCGTTAATATAAAAGTCGCTTTTTCTTCCAACTTATTATTTCTTTCCGAATCAACTGCCTTGATGGTAATTAATTATTCTTGATCTGTTACCGGCTAAATTAATTGATTTGTTTAGTTTTTCTTTAACTTTTCAGAAATCCAAAATAATTATTGTTAAAATGTTACAAATAAATAAAAGTGTTACAATGTATAAGAGTTTTACATATCTCTACCTTTGGTTTTAACAATATAGTGTCCCTATATTGGACCCTTACATTAATTTTACAATATAACTTATATAAATATCCATAAGAATGCACACTAAAAGTATGAATCACAAATTCCATGTATTAAAACATGAAATCCAAAATACATAGTATCATAATAGTGTTATGTGTAAAGGCAGGTATATAGACATTCATCCCTAATAGTTGACTTATATTCTTTCAAGCCCTAGTTGTACATTTCAATCATATCTTGGGTGAATTCAATCAATTCAGGGACTACAGTCATCTCTCTTTCAAAATGAGTTTAAACTATTTCTGAAATATAATATAATGATTATGGTTGGTGATGTTTGAATTATTTTAGGCATAAAATAAATTAATTAATCAATACCAATGCTTGAACACTGAGCTTAAATCTGAGAACACAGGAGATCTGTAATGAAAAAGATAAATGAGTGGAATTTTGTGAAACAAGATGAAAAATATTTATATAATATGGTGAAGTAAATCAGAGATGCACATAATAAAAGTAAAATAAAACCACTTATAAAATTAACAGCTTATAAAAAACTACAATGCAAACCAAATTAATTTTTTTCTTCTAATTTTATTTTTACTTAAAAATTTAATTTGGTTTGTATTGTAGTATTTTTTTTATTAGCGGTTAATTTTATCACAGAGAGTGTTAATATTTAACTTTTATTATTATTATATACGTTTTGTATCTGTATTGTATCTTATTGAATAAGATAAGTGACATATCCATATTTTCTTTTACATTATAATGACTTTTTGTCCAAACATCTGCTAATTACAGTTCAATTCTTTTTAAATTTTATTTTGTAGATTTCTCTTATTCTTCCATGACACTCATCCCTCTAAAAGTAGAGTATTGTCAGGTTACTTTTTGAAAGTGTCTACAGATATGGATGTAACAATTTCATCTGATAGACTATTCCACTTCTAAACAGTTGTTGGATAGAAAGAGTTTTGATGGGTACTGATTTCATAGTGCCCGCGCATATGACCAAATTATTTTCAAGAATTTATATTATTTTTACTGACCACAGCCTGGATAAAACTCAATTCAAAAAGGTACATTATGACTATAATGTGTATATTATATTTATGACTATACATATGACTCTAGTGAAGTTTACACAAACTGTTGAATACGCATTTACAATGACACATTTTTTGCAATGGCCTCCTCCTCCCCTTAAAGGCCAGCAGAATTTAATTGTTTTTAATTTTATGTGTATTAAACAATATTTACATAATGTTTGAGTAAATGCTGCTGACCTCGTAGCCATCCGATTTTTTAGGATGGCACTTTGAAGTGTATATTGTGACCTGGTAGATAGTGTGTTCTTCCTCAGGTAATGGTTTGTAGGGATCAGTGTTAATGTTACACAGGGAGAACTTTTATTCTACTTTTATGTATAACTTTTACCTATTAATTGAGAAACTATAATAGAAGTCAAAAAATATATTAGAGTGTACTACATAGGAATTGATTCAGGAAAAACAAATTGATTTTATAAACATTGCAGTACTTCTATTAAAACAAAGCTCAAAATTAAGTTTAAAAGTAACTTGCAGACTATGGCCCCTTTAATTCAAATTATGCCCAAGACCAACCCTATCACCCTCATAATCATAAAAGGATGGGGCACTAGGCCAAACTTTAATATAATAAAACATTTAATTCAAAAATAATAAAAAAAAATATTATTATTTTTAATAGAAGTATTTTATTTAATACAATATAAAGCTGTCAAATTTGTAAAAGTGATATGTACATTATTTAATAAAACAAATTCAATACAAGCAAGCAAAAATATATATTATTAGTTATTATTTATAGTAGAATTTTTATTTTTTAATTCAACATAAAGCAGTCAAATTTACAAAAATATTATATAAATTGTAGCCAGATTGGTAAAATGGGCCAAATATTTTCACATATAAGTGTGCTACTAACATCTTTTAGATAGCTAATAATATTTTTTTATAGCATATTATTCATGTACCTATAGTATCTATATGGGGCAAGCAGTAATCACAAAGCTGCCCTGTCCATCTATGTTTGACTGCCTTGTATAGTAAGTAAATTATATGCACCTATAACTATATATAAAATGTTTTCCTTATAACAATGTTCTAACCTGAATAGATAATAACATTATGTGGTCTCCTTGTAAGCATGATAATTCTTATACTGTATACCTATGTTATTATTAAGATGCAGTGCACATTTGTACCTTATACAGTCCACACATTTTGTGATGTACCACTAACTTTCACATTATATAAGGAGGCCTCTGCATGCCAAAATCACACAGATCATCCAGACCTAAAATCATAACCAGAGTAATAACCCAAAAGATCAGAAGCCTTGATTGTATGATTGCCCAGTTGAGATCTAACCAAGTTTCTAAACAGCTAATCATACAAGTAATATATAAAGAATTACAATTTATTACGATCCCAGAAGCGAAGACAAGGATATTAAGAGGTGAATGTTTATTATTATTTGTTCACTAAAATCAAGAGTATTAAGAGTAGTTATAGGACATTAGGATAAGAAATAGGGCCTA
>JAUZNC010057055.1:0-13391 GCA_034780395.1 Vannuccia rotundouncinata | reverse complement strand
ATTGTGTTTTTTGTTATATCTGTGGTAAGGAGAATATTGCAAACCACTTAAATATGGCAAAATATAAAGAGACTGCATTCTTGACGGAAAAGTTCAGGAACCACCAGTCTTCGGAATGCCATAAAGCTGCATCAGAATCTCATTTGTTAAAATCTAAGCAGCATATCCGAGAAACGATCAGTGAAAACGCCAAAGTTGAAGCGGAAAGCAATCGACAATGTTTGCAAAAGGTTATCCAATGTTTACAGTATCTGTGTCGTCAAGGAATCGCCATTCAAGGTGACTCCGATGATGACTCGAACTTTCACAATTTACTAAAGCTTAGATGCCATGACGACCCCTTGCTTCTCCGGTGGATGTCCAAAAAGGGTGATAATTACTTGAGTCATGATATACAAAATGAATTGTGCAATATTATGTCAAATGAAGTGCTCCGTGACATTGTCCATGATATTCAGCCACATTTTTACTCTACAATTCCGGACGAGTATACGGACATTACAAATAAGGAGCAGCTCAGTATTTGTGTTCGGTGGGTCGACAATGATCTGAATTGCTATGAGGACTTCTTAGGCTTCTATAATATACCCAATATCAATGCCGACACTATTGTCAATGCTCTGAAAGACGCCTTACTCCGCTTGCAATAGTCATTTTCCAATTTGAGAGGCCAGTGTTATGACGGAACCAGTCATATGATGGGACACAAAACGGATGTTGCAAAACAAATTTTGTCAACTCAACCAAAGGCACATGCCATACATTGCCAAGCGCATTCCCTAAGTCTGAGTGTTAAAGACACAACAAGGTCCTGCAAATTACTGGCTGACACAATATGGACACAACCAAGGAAATAGTTACTCTTTTTAAGTACTCTCCCAAACGAGAAAATATCTTGGGAGACATCAAATCTAACATTGATGATGAATCAGGGTCTGCAGGCAGTATTTTGTCATTTAGCGCAACCAGATGGACAGTGAGATCAGGGTGTTTTCAGAGGATTTTGGACAACTTCTCAGCTATTTTGTTGGCCTGGGATGAATTTCTGGAAACCAAATTGGAGGCTGCCATTCGCAATAGAATCATAGGCTGTAAATCACAAATGTAAACGTTTTCCTACTTCTTTGGTTTGCTTCTGAGCCAACGTTTGTTTTCACATACAGATAATTTGTCACGGTCGTTACAAAAGGCAAAGCTATCGGCTTCTGAAGGTGAGAAATGTGGACAACTTACAATTGAGACGCTGAAGAAAATTAGAAATGGTTACTCGTTCAACTTATTTTATTCGGTAGTTATTTCCAAAGCAGAAAAACATCCCGCCATTGGTCCACCAACATTACCTCGAAAACGACGAGCACCTGCTAAAATTGAGATTGGGTCAAGTGCCGGTACCCATCCAGAGACCCCAGTCGATCATTATCGGAAAATCTATTTTGAGGCACTGGATTTGATTGCCAGTACAATCGACGCTCGATTCCAACAAGCTAGTTTCAAGGCGTTTAAGAAACTTGAGAACCTTTTGCTTCGGTCTTTGCGAGAAGAGAATTTTGACGAAGAATTGACCTATCTGGCATCAAATTACTCAGATGATGTCGATATCAATGTTCTTAAAACCCAATTGGACATATTACAAGTGTTGACAAAGGACGCTGATATTTGCTGCCTCAATGACAATATTACAGTTGTCAAGGGTCTCTCCCTATATGAACGAGAAATGATCAGCAGTATAATAACTGTATGTAAATTGATTAAAAACTCGTAAATCCGACAACATCAGCCAGCTAGCAGTGAAAGATCATTTTCAATGGCACGACGATTGAAAACGTGGCTTAGAAATAAAACGTCTCATCAGCGGTTCAACAATCTCTCCATCCTACACTGCCACAAAAAGAGGACAGACATATCTCAATCAAAAAGGTTATTTCCGAGTTTGTCTCTAGAAGAGAAACGTGACGCAACATGTTTGGTAACATGTAATATAAATTATAAAGAACGTACACCTAGACTACTGAATGAACGATTTTATGTGATGCATCTTCTTCTGAACTCATTTAGTTTTCACTTTTGTCAAATTTAAACGTCAGTTGTACATAATTTCTGGTATACCTAACTATTGATAATGTTATTAGGCCATATTGAAGAACAATAGTTATTATATTAAAAGGTGTTATCTTCCAAAATTGGAACAAATGCCAAAAAAATTGGTTATGAGTGCCTGGTTCAATTTACTGTACAAAAAATTAGTGAGTGTATACGTACTTATACTGTTTAATGTATACTTCATAATATTGAATTACTGAGTGATTGACTGTCAAATGTAAAAAACACGAATTTTAAGACAATTTAAACTACATTTTTTTACGAACTACAACCTCTTAATTGGCTTTTTGGGGAGGATGGCTATTGCGCCATTTTAGACCTCGCCCCTCCACATAGAATTAGGCTGCGCGGTGTCTGAATATGCGATTCAAAAGTCCTTATATCCAATATCAATAATAAAAAGTTGATTTCTATTGCAAATAAAAATTTTAGAATCTATGTTTAAGTCGTACGTTATTAAAAAACGAACTTTTTTTGTGATGACCCAATATATTAATCCAATTTTTTTAAAGTCAATTTATTATTATTAGTCACTATTAATAATAAATCAATTCACATTATACCACTGTGGTATAATGAAATTAATTATGTAAATAAATTTAGAAAAATGTTTTTTTAAAAATTAAAATGACTAAATATTGCCATTTAGTGAAATATACGCTAACTAAATTTATCATATTTAAATGTGGAAATCCACCAGATAGTATGATTTAAATTTGTGTGATGTCACTCAATGTTTGGAGATAATGTATATACTTAACAAATATTAACCTAATATAAGTATTAAAAAATTAAAAGAGTATTTTTTATGAAGCATTTTTTTGTATTTTAGTATTTTTTATAGAGTATTAATTAATTAATATATTTTTTAAAATATCAGGTTGCAGTATACACAACTTTTTAAGAAAGACCTAATACATAATTATGAAATACTTCAGATGCGCAGTTATTACAAAATTAATAAATTTTTGAAGTATTTTTCTTTTAACCCACCTCCCCCCTAGCTCGTATACCTAACCCACCCATACCCTCCCCCTTATTCCTATCTCCATAGCTGAATTTGTTATTAATAAACATATTTAACTAGAATATAGGCAATACGATTTTAATTAAAGACATAAGTTATACGTGTTCGATTTGTAGAAGTTATATTAATGTAAGTAACTGCTGCAAATATGATATTTAAATCACGACCTATAAAATTTATGCTAATGCTGGTCGTATATAATTAGCTATAATATTGTATAGTTCCAAGTCTTTATTTCATTAAACCTACTTTAAAAAATTAGATATCAATTTGTTAACGTACTTTATATAGAATTAACAATAATTGATCTATACAAATATCTCTATATAATACAAATAGTATATGATTTTAGGCTTTTTACTGTAGGCATCCATTTAAAATAATAGTACCTGATCAAAAAATTCGTAATTTAGAAGGCTGAATTGAAAATTTTGATTTTTAAGCAAACAGTAGTTCATTTTTGGGGATTACTGCTAAGAAAATTATTCACAAATGATAAAATAACAAAGTAGCATATTTGCAATACAATATTTTTTATTGAAATGTCACAATACAATGATGATACTGGAATAGACATAAAAACAAAGGTGGCAACCTTTTAACACATAACTGAATACAGGACTAAACAAAACGTTGTTATAAATTTACGAATCAGTTATCTTCGGGGTATTCATCTTCCTTAACACTAACAGGGCTTCTTGAACGAGAGTAACTTCTACGAGCATCGCCATTGTCAACAGATTCTTTCTTCCGGATATCAGGACTTGCTGAACGTGACCTTGAGCGTCTCTCCTTGGAAAATACAAATATTATAAATACTCATTACACACCTATTTTATTTAAACTGGTTTTATATAAAAAAACATTATAAACAATAAATTAAAAACAATTAATTGTAAAATTTCGAAAAGTTTAATGTGATTCGATAAACTTATTAAGAAAAGTACTGTCTCAAACAAAGTAAAAACTGAAATTTTAAAATAATATTGCCAAATTTGTTCTAAAAAAGTATATGGTATTTTTGTTTTTCTATTGATGCAAAAATTTAATTGAATATTATTGATTTACTCAACACAGGTCACAAACAAATAATCCTTATTATAATATATAGTTTATTGAATATCTATGAAGATAAATCAAAAGTACCATTTGAGACAAATATTATTTAAAAAAATGATATGTAATAGTAATCTTACCTCAGACTTCTGACGGGAAGCGGAACGAGATCGAGAGCGAGAACGTGACCTTGATCGGCTTCGATCTCTACGACCATGAGAACGGCTCCTGGTACGAGAACGAGAATGAGAACGACTTCCGCCACGTGTATCTTCTTTTCGTAGACGAATTCGTCGGCCTGATAGCTCATAATCATCAAACTTCTCAATAGCAGCCTTCATATCAGACGAGCAGGAAAACTCCACAACGCTATAAATTATCAGATAAAATTAAAATTTTACTCCAAATAAGTGAATTAAAATGTAAATGAACACAAATAATCACAACTTAAAACACAAATTCCAATACTTACCCTTCATTCCTTCGGGTTTTGTGTGCATCTGCATAGGTAACATCTCCAGCCTTTCTCATGAGATCTTTTAGGTCCTAAAACAAAATAATTAAATAATAGAATAAAGTGAAAAATTAATTTTCGCTTTCCACGGATTATGCCGAAACTTTGTAAATTCTCGTTGTAGTCTTACCTGACTGATCAGTTACTGCTTTCGTTTTTCTAATTACACTATACTCTATTCAATTGTTCAAAATAAACACTCTACTCTTGATGTAGGTCCGGTGTAGATCAGTTATCTATTATGATATTTACCTCAAGACTATGCGCTCCAAAGAGCAAGACATCCATGACACGGACGGCCACCAGAGATAGTCATTTACCCAAAGCCTGTGACAGTCAGAGAGAGCCCAGAGAATCAGACCAATCCTTGGACCAAGACAAGTCAATCCCAAAGCATAAGCTCTCTCGACCCCCAGATTCTAAGATCCGCCAGACAGTCTTATGTTTACCACCACTCCGAGAGACCGCTAAATACCGAAGTTTATTAAAATTAAGGTTAATTAATTTAAAAGATTGTTGTAATCAAGCAGTCAAGTCCACGAATATCATGGACTGGATACCAAATAATTATGTATACCTTTATATCCTTAGCGCAGAACTAAATCATCTTCTACATTTCCTATCCCATGAACAGAAACAGTTATACATTGCATAGGTGGTATTCATGTTATCAAAACGTTTTTTCCAAGCTATATAAATAGTAATCGCAAAATGCGTTTAGTTTAATAAAACACAAATTACAATGAGTTTTAAAAAATGTGATTTTTCGAATATAGTAGGAAATAATTGTTTTATTAATTTAATAGACGATAAAAGGGTAGTCACTACAATATTTCAATTTTATACTCATTACACATCAATGTTCTATATATTTTCTGGGTTAAAACTTAAGTCGATGACATCATCTGGAAATAAAGTTAAGTACACATATTTAAAAAAATTACCTGCCATGAAACCCGGGAAGATAAATTCTCCACAATTAAACGATAATCAGTACGCACAGGAGGACCATAGCGTGATCTGAAAAGATAAAAATTAAAATAATATAAAAAAGTTTTATCAACAATTTTTTAATATTTGGAAAACTTACTGGCCTCTACCATCTCGTCCACCACCACCACCACCTCCACCACCACCAAATCCCCTATCGCCTCCTCTTCCACCTGATCTTGCACCTGATGATCGAGCCATTTCAACAATTACTCGCTCACCACATAATTCACGGCCGTTCAATTCATAACATGCATCCTCAGCATCACGTCGATCATCAAATTCCACAAATGCATAACCATTTTTTATGACAACATCGCGCATTCGTCCAAATCTCCTAAAGAAATGTTCAATATCTCGCTCTGATGTCCGATATGACATTCGACCAATAAAAATACGACTCATCTGTAAAAACATAAAGTATGTATAACTAAAAGATAATAGATACACATCAACATGAAATTGAATTGAAATTACTCCTCAAAATTTCAAATGATTTTTTTTAAAAAAGTACATTGATTTTATTTTAACAAAATATTAACAAATATACAAATTTGGGTAATTAAAGTAACAGTATAGAAAAATTTTCAATTTAAAAAAATTGTCCTTGTGAGATAATAAATATATACTTCTCCTAAATCAAATGAAAGCCCAAAATATAAGGGGTCACCTTTCAAACAAACTAACCTTGATTTATTACTGATTTTCATTAAAAATTGAATCAGGATATTTTTACATCACTAATATTTTTTGTTTCTTAGAAAGAATTATTTGTGAAGTATTTAATTTGAATTTATAAATGAATATTTATAAAACAAGATTCAATTAGAAATTCCAGAACCTTCTAAGGTGGTATTTTGGAAATATATTTAGATATAATTTATACTAGTTTTCATTAGTGTACAGTTAATAATTTTGTAAAGCACAAAGTGATGAAAATATAATGTAAATAAATAAAATGGTGTAAATAATGTAAAGTGTATGTTTATGTAAATAATGTAATTATTTGGTCTATGATATGTGGTTTCATGGTTATATAAGTTTAACTTATTCCAATCCATACAAATTTAAAAAATGAAAATTAAAAATTCACAAGGTTTTCAAACATTCATCAAAATAATTTTATAGATTTTTAAAATGGTAAAATTCTAAACAATCACATGAGATATCAATTAAATTATCATTTATTTTATTTATTCTGGATTTGTTTATGTATAGTTGATTTTTGAGTTTTCCATGACCAACCATTTTTTTGCAACAGAACAAAATCAAAATGGCAGTCGAAATAACTGCAATAACTGCTTGAAACCAACATTTTTTCTATATCAATATGTATTGATGAAAGTTACCTAAGAAAGTCACATATCTCTCATAAAAGTTTTATCAAAATCAGATAACGATTAAGGTCTCTATATACAAAATTGTGCCAAAAATCAAATTTGACATAAGACTTGAAAACTAAAAATATATAAGTTACCTAACAATGTCATCTACCTTCTGTTAAAGTGGTTTTTTTAAATTTGATTATATGCACCAGATGCATTATTGTGTTCAAAAAGTGCTTAAAATTGATAAAAACCATAATTTTGACATGTATATATTGTAACCAAAAATAACATCAAATATAAAATGACTTCTAGTGTATAGATATTTGTATCATATTAGAGAAAACAAGCTAATCAGTCTCAATGTCCAAATAATCCTCATCAAACCCATTATCTCAGAGTCTTTTTCTGATTCATCTTACTCATCTGATTCAGTTATTGTTCACATCTTGATCATCAATCAAGTATACAAATAACACTCTGGAAGGGCAGGTTTTTGATGCCTTACAGGTATATGTAGTCGGTTTACCAGCTCTGATCCTTTACCAAGAGGAGATGGGTTTCTTTGCAAGAAAGTCAAATAATTGGCATGTTTTATATGATTCGGGAGACAATCTTTAACAGGTTGTAGCCTGTGCTTCACCCATGGTATCACTATGTGGTCTCCATATATCACTTCTCTATCTCTTCATCTGTATCAGTGATGCAGTTGTGCTCTCTCATTGGTATGAACTTTATCAAACCTGGATGTCGCATCACAGCCTGCCATTTCATGTAAAGGTATAATAGTCAACCATATGGTCTTTTGTTAGTTTGCAAATCCACCTCCCCATTTCATGAAGAGGTTTTCTGTGTACATATATGAAACATAGGCAGCTGCAATGTAGACATCTGTCTGAAGCATCAATGACAACAGGTCTCATGAATCAATTATCACAAAGTATGGTATACTCTTAAAATAGTTGGGTGGAACCACTTTTACTGGCCTCATCAGCCAAGGAAAAGCTTTTCCCTAAAGTTTTTAATATCAGTTTCCAGCATCTTCCTTCTTTTCCTCAGATGAAACAGTTCTCCCTCGATTTTTTTTTGTTTTTCCACTTGATCTGCCTTGTGTTTATTCTTTTCCATTTCATCCTTATACCTCTGATTAGACAACATAGCCACATAACGCAAAAAAAAATATCAATATATCAAACAAACATAATGAAACAAACCAAAAACAAATTAACAACAGAAGCAGAAAAAAGTTATAAAAATAATTTTATTTAAGTGGTAATAATTGCTAACAAAATTGCCTCACAATAAAAATAGTCCTTAAAATATCATGTGCATGTGCCATCTGAAATTGAAAAATATACAGTCTACTCCATATTAACCAGATGCGCCTAATCCGGTCAATTGTTCAAACAGGATGCCACATAAAGAACCAATATTTCCTTCCTTAGTATCTTTATGTTAAATAGCACCTTTAAACAGGATGTGCCTAAACTGTACACTGGATGCTTCTCGCAGTCCCTTACACAGTATTATACAGTATTTAGCTATGTGTAATCTGGACACATTTTCAATTGAAGTCCTGTAAAGCAACAGTATATATTCCTAAAGCAGTAATAAATAGAGAGACAACATTGAACAATAGAAAGACAGCCACACATCTCAAAGTCACAAATAAATGATGTCTATATTCCTAAAGCAGTAATCAATAGAGACAGACAGCCAGCCACACATTAATCCACATACAATAACATTCTAATTGGCACAAAAGCCAATACACATTAGACAGTGGCCTTGACTTCTTTATTTTCCATAAACCAGATGATTTGTTCATTAGATTTATAGGTTGTCCAGTTTAGGTGGAGTAGACTGTATACATAATTATAAAATTTATGGAAAGTATGTAATATCCCGGATTAAGTAAAATGGATTAAATCAAGGGTTTATCCTGGCTGGGACAGCCTTTTTCTAAATCCCATGTTTTTCATGGAATCCTTGATCAATGGAAACCCCGTTATAACCCATCTTTCCATTGAAACATATTATCTTTTATTTCTGTAATATAAATATGTTGTTAAATATGTGTTATCAGTGTGTTAACTAATATGTTATAGGTACATAGTTTATAGACAAATAAAACATAGCTACAAACAAATTATATATTCACTGGTCATAGAACATGTTTAATGCTATTTTTAAGTTTTGCAAATAACAATTTTAAATGTTCCCCCATTTTTCTTTTCATGGTCATCTTCAATTTCCAGGGAATTCAAAATTTATTTTTGTCTTAAATTATCCCACTTCTCCATTTACAACCTTAGTAAATATAGCCTATATAATTTTAGGTGGAAAGTGGATTCAGAGTGCAGGAAAATCAGTTGATTGATAATTTGCAGGAAGAAATGATGGTGGCAAAATGCTGTGTGCTTGATGCAATTGAAGATGACAATTCCATCCCCAGTATGGTTACCCCAGAGATGATAAGGGTAATTATAACTATCATAAGTTTTCATTATATTTTTAGGGGGCCCTTTTTATAGCAGTATGCATAGCTCAACTGTTTTTCATCTGAATATATCCAATAATGCCAAAAATAAATATACAATAAAACTACCCACATTTAGTTTTTTGTGTTTTTGTTTATATATGTTTTCAATTTTCATTATCTAGTGCATGAAAGGAGCTTGTGCATGCTATCATGTAGCTTTGGAAACAAATATCAAGCAGAGAAGAAGATCTGGCATTATCTGCAAAGAAGAGAAAAGCCCAAGCCCTTCAGGAACTGGATAAAGAAAAAGTGAGAGCAGAAGCTGCCTTGAAGTCTCTGGCAAAGAAAAAAATGTTCATTGGACAAGGGATTTATACTGACTGATAACAGACCAAACTGGTGTCTTTGTAACACACAGACTGATTTTTTCTATTGTCAATTTCCAATTTTTTTTTTAATATTCAATATTCTACCCTTACAGTACTCAATTTTTTACCAAGTTTACTCTAATTATGCTCGAATATACTTGATTTTTTATTGTAAAATTTATGATGCCCATCAGGAAAAGGTTGATTGGGTCTGGCTTAATAATTTTGTACAATAATTATTAGAAATTTAACAAATTTCTTTTGAAATGCTAATGCTATCAATACTAAATTTAAAACATGCTTGTTTAGATAATACTACACTTTTAATTGTTAGACTTCAAAAATACAAGTAAAAAGAATTCTCACCAAATTTAAGCTATCAAATTCTTGATTTATTTTAAATTGAAAATACAACAAAAATTGCTTATATTATCTTTGTCTATAGTATCTATTTGTCATATCTATATATCTTATCATCCAATAGTTATAACCAGTAAAGAATACAGTACATAGTTAATAATTTATATGGAATGCAGGTTGGGGTCATTAAAGGTCACAAATCAAAATCAAAATAATAATGAATATAATCCCTTTTGATATTAAATAAAAGTTTTATTTAAAATATAGAAATGGCAGGATTAGGTATTTGTCTCAGGGATGGTCCATCACTTGTCACAACTTGACATATTATATTTTTCATCCATATCTATTTCTACTTTTAGAATTTCTGACAATGTTATGATAATTTAAGGGAGTTTGTAGCCATACAGATTAGCAGAAACCAAATCAATATGAGTGGTTGTGGCTATGCAGTATGTATAGCCTAAATTATAATTCAGTGCTCAAAATTTATTGATTTTAAAGCTAAGAATCATTATCATACTAATAATCCAGGACATTCCTGCCATAATGAAAAGCCTGGTTAGTCCTTGTTCTGGTTAATCCTGCAGAAGTTGGCTGTAAATTATTTGTTTTTCCAAAATTATGTTAAATGTTATAATATAAAAAAAACTTTTCATTATTTCAAATCTTTAATTACAGAAATTAATTTATAAAATCTTTTAATTGAAGATTAACTTAGGGCAACTTCTGTATGATCACCCAAAGTGGCTCAGGTATTAAGCAAATAATCCAGCCAGGGATGGTCTATCATTTTCTAACAAAATAAACAGATAGATTTTTAATGCTGAACTATCAGAAACCTAGTAATCTATTTTTACATGACCATGAGCCATCAGCAACCTAGTAAGAGCCTAGAAAAAAGAGAGGCTGAATATTCACATTGTGAATATTTATAGTAATGCCTAAATTTTAAATTACATCCTCGCTCATAGTACAAAATGCTTTATACTTGACTAAATTGGCTATGAAATGGAATGATCATCAATCTTCTTTCACATTCTTCCTCCTGAAAATAAGAACACAACTTTTGAAGTGGAGCCCATCACCTCCATTCTTTCTCACCAGATGTGTCTTCCTCAAGAATGACACCTAAGATTTTAAAAAAATGGAAGATTCCCATGCTTGCATAATCAGGCATGTGATTACATTAGACTTGAGAAAAAAGAAAGAATTAATACAAGGCACGCTTGGTATAAAGAATAAAGAGCCCATATACATAGCTTTTATGATAAAATCTAAGATTAAAGTGTCCCTTGTCATTACAAAAAATAAAGAAATCCTTTGAAATAAGGAAGAATCACATCCCAGATAATTTAGAAATGGTCAACAAAAAATTGATTAAAAAGTAAAAAATATTGTACATCAAAATTTGCTAATTGCTT
The DNA here is from genome assembly GCA_034780395.1 of Vannuccia rotundouncinata. Classification (NCBI taxonomy): domain Eukaryota; kingdom Metazoa; phylum Platyhelminthes; order Proseriata; family Coelogynoporidae; genus Vannuccia; species Vannuccia rotundouncinata. The sequence continues at coordinate 1,745 of JAUZNC010057055.1, read as the reverse complement.
AAAATTGGTCAACAGATGACAGATTTATGAAAGTAAATTATGAATCATTAAATTTTAATATTGATCTATAATTTCTTTATATATAAAAATGATATGTAATATTTTCTACACATACATAGCCACTTTTAAATTTATATTCAATATATAATAGCTAGGTATGCAACAATTGTTTTGAGTTCTAAATTCTGTTAAAATCAATAAGATATTTAAACGAATTTTTAACCACGCTAAATACAAATAATACATTATATTTAATTTATACATAATTAACTGAAACCTTTTATTCGGACCAATAACAAGACGAAAGTGAAAGAACTAAATATTAAAAAACGTTTGCGAAGAAAAGGATGTCAAAAGGACATTAAAGAAACAAATAATTTATTACTAAATTTATTTAATATCCAAAATAATAATCAAATATTAATCATTATTTAATTATTATTATTTCTTATTCAAAAGTAACTTTTTTATTTTTATTTAATGAAAAGCTGTAAATTATTTATTTTCATTAATAATAATGGAATTTCCTATGTTAATAAGGTGCTGTTCTAAAATGAAGTCACGCAAATTTGGGGCATATGTTTTACCCACTCCCCCCTTGTATCACGCACAGTCACAAATTTTAAAACCCCTTCAGAAAAGACGTTACGTAAAGTTCTAATTCACACTAAATTCTAAGTTCTAACCCCTTTTTAAATTCAAAGTTCTAACTTTTACGTCCCCAAAAATTCAAAAGAGTTCCTTTTCTTTCTAATTTTGTTCTTTTCCGATCATCTAGATTAGAGCTGACTGATAGTGACATTTTCTGCCGATTTTTTCATTTTATTCCAAAAAGCGATTACCTCACTTTGGAATTTGGATTTAAGTAATTAAGAGGAAGTATTGCAGTATGCTTTAAAAAGGTTTGAGTACAATATTACTGTCGAAAATCAGACATTATTTTGAATAATTTGTGAATCCATATAATCTGTAAATTCGAATAATTTGTGAATCCACATACACTGTAAATTCAATTAATTTAAACGAAACAATGTGCTTTAAAAATAGAGCAAAGATAATACAACAGAGTTATTTTTCACTATGCGACTTTTACAAGAATGTTTTTGTGACATCACAATTTTGGAAACCTCTTCTATACCCTCCATCACGCTTTGTCACGGATTTATCTACCCCCTCCCCCCTAATCAGCGTAACGTCATTTTTGAACAGCCCATAATTTTTTTTTATAATTTATTATAATTTCTTATATTTTTAGAAATTGAGAACGATTATATTTAAAAATTGTGTAATTATTTCACGCAGTCACAAATTTCGAAACCCCCTTCAGAAAAAACGTCACGTTAAGTTCTACCCCCTCCATTAATATACGTTCCCAAAAATTCAAAAGAGAATTCCTTTTTTTAATCTGTTCTTTTCAGGTCATCCTAATGTTTTATGGCAGCCTAAGGTGTTCACAATGAGATGCATATCGTGCATGAGATACATATCGTGCATAATATGTAACTTACATATCTCATATGCAATTTACATATCTCATATGCAACTTATACATATCTCATATGCAACTTACATATCTCATATGCAGCTTACATATCTCATATGTAATTTACATATATCTCATATGCAACTTACATATCTCATATGCAACTTACATATCTCATATGTAATTTACATATCTCATATGCAACTTACATATCTCATATGCAACTTACATATCTCATATGCAACTTACATATCTCATATGC
>JAUZNC010057054.1:0-13394 GCA_034780395.1 Vannuccia rotundouncinata | reverse complement strand
CTCTGTATCCTTGGTGTGTTTTAAATTGAGGTCATTTTGATTAGCGCGACTGACGAATTTTAATGGTTAATGAATGGTGTTACAAACTTGTTCACTCTATGGCACATTAAATTTTAGAAAATAGTACAAAATATCCATTGAATCCCCCTTGAATTTAAATCCTAAACGAATTTTATTTTTTGTAATTTTTTTTTAAAATTTATATTAAAAGTCACACTTATTTATCATTATGTCAATAATAGCACATATATGTGTCTAAAATTTAGAAATGTGAAGATACCGAGTGTTGCAAAAGTAAGGCAAAATTATTTTATACACAATCTGAATATTGCAAAACAGGGTATAAAAAACGAACTATTAGTTAGAAAACAATTTCGAATTCTCCTCCATCCTTCTCAAGACACAAATTACACGTTGTCTAACTGAACGATGTACTTTTTGGCACAAATCTACATTGATTTCCTGATGGCACCAGTAATCAACTCCTGGAGTTCAACGACACTTCGCGGATTTTGTCCATAAACCTTGTTAGAAGAACACCCCAAAGGAAAAAGTCAGGTCCGACCATCTGGCTGGCCACTCAATTGGTCCTCGGTGTCCAAACCATGCTCCAGGGAAGCGCTCGTCTATCAAAGTACGGACAGTGCGAGCGAAGTGTGAAGGAGCTCCGTCATGTTGAAAATCGTTGAGATGTGATATTTGGGCCACAACCAGTCCTGAAACGTTGTTAGATATTTATGTCCAGAGTCACAGTACCATCAAAAAGTATTGTCCAATAATCTCCATTGAAGAAATTGAGCCCCACATTGATACACCAACAAGTTAACTTCTTTCTGTAAATTAGGTATGGTGAAGATGTTGTGCATTCTAACAGTCAATTGTGGTTATTGATATGACCATTGAGCTCAAAGATATAGCCTCGTCAAACCAAAGAATGTTATCAGGGCGGGTTGGGTTTGACATCAAACATATTTTCCCTGAAAGTCTCGCAGGCTTCGACACGCCTATCGGGATCATCATTGTTTACTGCCTGAACCAGACGTGGAGTGTATGGTTTGTAGACCAACTTACGAGAGTTCTCCACACTGTTGTGTGATGGACATCGTAGTTGGTAGTATAGTGGAAGGTTGTTGGGTAATACGACTGAGGATTGAGTTCATTTAAGATAGCCTGTATGTGTATGAAATAATTTTGCGTTACTTTTGCTACACCCTGAAAATGGCAAATACATATCAATATTTTAATAATCCGTGCATTTTATTACTGTTGAGGTGGATTTCGTTTTAAACCATTTCGGTGGCCATTCCACGCCGCCATGAACCTTGTGTGTTGTTTTGAACTATTTCTGCAGCTTTATATAATTTCACTTTGTCAGACGGAACGATGCGCTGGTCGGACGATAGTCCAGTTAACTACACACATTTCCGTGCTGGAGAACCAAGTCGAACCAACTCGAAAAATGTCTCCGAAGAGTGCTTCGAGCTTAGGCAAAGGTCGTTCGAATGGAATGATTGTTTGTGCTCAAAATCTCGCAATTTTATCTGTAAAAAAGCCGCTACTGAAGTTAATTATGGTAAGTTTTACACATTTTTGGATATTGGGTAACTTTTTTGATTTTAACGGATGTGGTGCTTTTGATTCTATTTTATTCGTTGGGTTGCTTCTCCTCCATTTTGTTCAGCTTCAACAACCACCTCCACCCCCTTACCTTTAATGAGTTCTACTGAAGCTATTACCCCCTCAACTAGTACGATGAATAATGATGTGAAACCAACAATACGTGAGTCTTTGTTAGACGTCAACTAATCAACCATTTTATGTCCTTTTTTCAATACTGAATGCTTTGCTGGAATATAAAATATTGAAAAATTATTGTTCGCATGGATGCTTATAATATAACTATTGTTGTCGTAATGATATCAATATATTTTTTTATTGGGAACATGAGACAGTGTAATATTTTGTTGTTATGTTGTTTGTTTCTTCGCAACAATTTTTTAATGAACCAAGTTAATTTTTTTCAACGGATGATAGTAAATGATTCTCTTTAAGTGCTTCTTTCAACGAATAAAACCATTTTCAACTAATAAACCAAAAAAACACAAAAATCCTGTTTTCAATACTGAATAATTTTTTATTGTAATAAAATATATTGCGGCGGAAAGCAGCAACCAGTAATGGACATTGAGACAGTAAGAGTTAGGAGAATGAGACCGTCGGCAGGCATGATCACCATCAATTAGGAAGTCCATTGTGGAAAATGCGAATTTCCACTTTTGGAATTGCGAAAATAAATCTTCTAACCTGAAAGCTAAAACTAATGAACTGAGGGAAGCATGACATCTAGATGGAGACAACGGTAAAACCTTTTCATTTGCTCCATCAACTTCATTGAATGTTGAATACTTTAAAATTTATTCAACATCTATGAGCAAGTCAGAATTGATATCCAGTTTGTGGCAGCACACGATTTGCTAAGAGCGGCAATCAATGAAAAATTGATGAATGTTGGAAAATTATAGATTGAAAGGGAAGCGGCATTAGCAACTAGGTGAACCAACTTCAGTGAAGAACATGACCCAACTGCTACACTCAAAATGATTTCCCTGTTGCGTTGTGGCAGAAATTGAGCGTGTCGATGGTTTAGGGGCCCTGCTAGGATATGTGGGCTTTTTGCGTTGTCGTGTCATTACCATTGTGAACATAAAGAAAACATGGAATGGCAGAAGAGATCATGATATTAAATTCGTGAATTGCAATATTTTTTCTATTTACTGAAATATTAATGGAAATCAATCGAGTCCAGTTTTTTTATTTACAAGTTTAGTAAATTTTTTTCTGCACACATTTCACTTTATAACAAATTGAGTATTTCACCCTTTTCAATGTTGGACCAATGCGATTTCTGATTAGATTTGTGTTGTATCTTTTCCTCTCACAATAATATCAAAACAAAAACTAACCTTTGGAAGTAATCTGAATTAAAGGGGTGTGGTATTACACCATAAAATGGTTAAGATTTTGTATGGTTAACATAATAAAGTCACAATAATATTGACATTATCACGACTGCTATTAATTCAACTTTGGACTGAAATCTGACTTTTGGCAGGCATTTCGGTTTGTGTCACACCCCAATAAAAATTAACGCCACCACATAATGTGATTTTATGTAAATTAATGTGAATTATGTAATTTATGTTGAATTAACATTTTCAATAATTAGCCGTAAATTAACTATCACAACAGATTCTATATTATATCCTAACACTGCTCTGTCAAATATTATTTACATGGCCTATTATAAGTAAGCTGAATATTTAATATAATAACATAGTTTATGGTTTTCCATATTACAAAAAATATGTCAGTGTATTTGATTCATTGGTTTCAGAAACAACACCGTCGGTGACAACATTACGACCAACAACAATCCCACCATTTGTATTTCCAAAAAGTGAGACATCTACAATTTGATATATTTGTAGAAGAATGCCCACAACTCAAGTATTCAAAATGTGGTCAATTAAAAGCAATTTTGTATGTGTTATTATTATTAGATGCCCCATTGACTCCATTTCTTGTAATTCTTAAACTAGACTGCCCAGGAGGATACCAGTTCAATTACAACAACATCTGCTACAGACTCGTGTCAAAAGCCGCCACGTTTGCTGAAGGTAAGGCCATTTGCGCCTCCTCCAACGACACATTCGGCCCACTTCACTCGGATGAGCTCGTTGATTATCTGGTTAAACAGGTGAATAATAATTAATGTCAACCTGCTTCATTATGCCGATACATACACCAATTTCACTCATAATCTTATTTCAATTTAAGATTTACATCCTCATGAAAGATAATCAAACTATTTTCTGGTCTGGATCGATTTCCAAACAGAAGTGTGGCGTTTACACGTCATCTTTAAGAGCAGGTAAGCAGAACAGATTGAGACATAATTAACGTGTTATTCTCGCAAATGTGCAATTCTTCCAGTCAGTATTAAACCGAAGGACGCAGAATGCACCCACAAGTACGCCTTTGTCTGCCGACAACAGCACGCCATCAAGGTTAAGGTAATACAGAAATAGGTCGTTAGATATTGTCAAAATCGAGCATTGACTTAATGAGTTTTCTTCCTCTTTGATTGGCTAGAACTGCACCACAGGCGCCAACTGTTCCCACAGCACTCCACTCGGTCACAAGTCGGAGGGCATTAGCTCGTCCGCTGTGGCTGCAATTGTGCTTGGTGTTCTAGTGATATTGGTTCTTTTCGTGGCCGCCGGATTCCTCTTTCAGAGGCGAAACTCTATCCACTTTGAGCGGTTGATTGTGCGTCCAGGTCAGGAGCAGGATGGCACCTCCTTCTATAACCCCGTCTACTCACCATTGGAGTGTTGACCCGATCAACACGAGCCCCTTCACCGGTTTTGTGCACACTGATTGTAGAATTCTATACCAACCGCGGATGCCGATGTATCTATCGGAATGCCTGACATCTTTGTATAATTCGAATTCGATTAATGTCAATTAATGGCTTAATTTAGTGAATTTACAACATTCTTCTCTTTACCATTTGTGAAAGTAATCAAACCATTTTTAATCAGAATATTATATAACAGTTTTACACTAAACTGTGACAATAATTATTTTACTCTAAAACAGTATAACATTCTAAATAATGGATAATTGTAAGTCTCACCTATCTTACGTAATGTTGTATTTTGCTTTTGACAAATCATAACCCATTACATTTTTGAGCTGAATTTGACATAAAATGTGTTGTCGATCTTTTAAGTTTACTGTAAGTTTTGGATTGTACCCCGATTATTGTACGATTTGTACTTCCTTGTGTGGTTCACAAAGCGGCCGAATATCGGTTTATTTGCGGATGCCGACAAAAGACAGATTACCAGAGAGCTGTGAATCTTTTTTTTTCGTTTTGTCTACTTTCCCTACACTTTTATATGGTTCTTCATAATACTTGAACTTTTTATATATGTCTTGTATAGGAAACTCTAATTATAATCTATTTTTGTCATTTTAATAATCAGTTTTATTTTTATTACATCTAGTATATTCAGATAGAATATTTAACAATATTTAACAACAACAAAAATTGCAGCTGTTACCTTTGAATTCTGATAAACTGTTACTTGTTTAGAAGTGGGCCCGCGTCAACTTTTGACTTTATTAGAAAATTCCATGCGATGTTATTAATTTTGTTTTAGGGCAATGTTATCTATCTAATTTTTGACTTATTTCACGGGTTATTCAATGTATTGATATTTTTTTTTAAATATGAAATTAATCCAGTTGTCTTTTTAAAATATCTAAACATTTAAGAGTTAATGATCTAATTATAATTAAATTGTTTTTATTTATTGTTCATTTTGGTTCAAATAAAATAAATTTTGTTCGTCTTTTATGCAATTTTAATTTATATTGTTATTGTATTATTAAATATAATTGTTCTACATATTATAAATACATTTCTATAAGTAGAATCTTAGAAATACATTTTCTATAGATATATAGTATTGTGGTTAAGTTAAATTTTAAAATGTAAGGATAGAATATCGATGTTTTAATCTGTCTAACTTCATATTGTTGTATCCATGGGCCTTAATACATGTGGTTTTTTATTGCGGAGATTCATTCAGGCCTCCAACACTCAAAATTACTTTATATTTAGGTATTCGCTTTTATAAACTGCAACTGATAACAGCGTTATTGATATACTATTATTAACACTATATATTTAACATTCAAGACTACAAAAAGTATTAATTTTATAAAGAAGTCCCTATAGTCTCGAAAGCTAGGGTACGTCTTAGTTATTTTTAAAAAGTACAATTTCAAAAAGACTTGAATTTCATAATATAATAACTTAATATAATGCAGACGGTATTTATTTTTAAATGTATTTTTTAGAAATTGAGAGAGCAGAATCTTTCTGTGTGTTATTATTTCTTAATAAAGACATCCGTATGAACCATATGTACCTACTCAAAAATAGGAATTGCATTGCTAGCCTAATACTAACTACTTTACTAATATTAACAATTTTTAAATTGTAAATCTAATACTTCAAGGTCATTTTATCAGCCCCGTATACGCATTAATAAGTTCAGGCTGTTTTTCAAAAATACTTGTAGAATCAATATAAATAATATAAAGCCCGTGAATTGATTGGTGACTGCTATACGATTAAGTGATTCAGAACTTATTTAATTGTTAATTATTATGACTTTAATATAATTGTTTATATAATGATTTATAATTAAATTTTTAACAAAATACTGTTCATTTCGGTATAGCCTATACCTTATCAATACTATAGTACTAAATAATTTGATTTCAATGATTTTGGGAACTGTGGGTGCTACTATTTTTAATACTGTAAACATAATAAGAATAAGCTCCACAAAACTATATAATTGACTATAGCTTGAATTTGTATGACAATTTATATGGTAATTTATAGCAACCTCAAATTGTTATTTCGAAAAGTTGGATTCTATTATTATATTTTTTTGTTACATTTTATAATACAGTATATGTCATCATCTCCATTAATTTTATGTCATTACATTAAAAACTATAATTTATTATATACCTGAAGCCTTATTTATATTTAATTATAAGTAGTCAGATGATATTTATAGTCAACCTAATATTTTATTTCACAATGTTATCGTATAATGTTCGTTAAAATTATTTAATATTGCTCATGATTGCCCTATTCCTCATCTTTTTTCTATGCCAAACAATCATTTGCATGCCTTGAGACAACTAGATAATTGAAAACTTCAAAATGTTAACATTTGTCTTAGAATATAGACATATTAAAACATTTCAAACTTTTTACTGTGTCTTGTTTTCAATTAAGTTTTTTAAAATAATCGGAAAATGATACTAAGCACAGAATGCTAAATAAGAAATAATATTTTATGAAACAGAAATTTATTAAGTCCAAATTGTATATCGATAAACAAAAGACTGCAAATATATTATACCCCATATTATGTACTGTGAATACCACTATTTAAATGACCCCAGTAAAATTAATCTGAAATTTGGTAAAACTCAACAATATGCAACATGAATTAATGAATTTTCCATCATTCGATAACCAAATTTATATAGTGATTATAAAAAATATTTGAATAGAAGATTTATTAAAATGTAAAAACATTCTAAATCATTTATTTCAATTGTTATGCAATATGGGTATATATATTACCCTTAAAAATATAAATACATATTGTAATTTAAAATAATTAAATATGTATATTAACCTCCAATTTCTGGGACCGCGAAGTGTAATTTTTAAAGGGGAAGGGCTCAAAATTGACTTAGCGAAATTTTGGAATCGTAGAAAATATATCATTCTATTTATTTCATCAAAATACAAGCAACATTTGTACAAATATATAAATATGTACAAATATGATTATTGTTGCATATTTCATATATGAACGAGTACAATACTGATAAAATATCTATGTATAACAGGAAAATATTTGTAGGTGTATCGCACATACTTTAATACAGGATGTAAGATTTATAAATATGTTACTAAGTCACATACATAAACCTATATTGTATATAGCTTAAGCAACTCCTACGTATAAATTATACTTTTATAACAAATAAAGTAAAGTATTGTATTTACAACTGTAAATAAACTAAAAGTTTGGCTTTCCAAATGTATAGTAAATAGAGATTTAATTTTTAATAGATATAACTTACGGGTGTAACAGAAGGTCCAGGCGTTGGCCAGTGACCCTATTTTCAAATACCCTATTTATCCATTCACCCTAACTTCGCCAACAATGTGAGCCATCGAAGGAGACTGTTTTTGATGAGATTGGCCAAGCAGTTGCTACCCAACGAAAGTGAACGTGCTCCAGCACCCGTTCAATAAGACAAGACCATATGCTTACCCAAAAGATCGAGACAGAAAGTCGAAGATGCGCTGTGTCAGCTGTACACTGCCAATTTGCAACGAACATGGTGGCCAGATATGTATTGGGTGTACCCATTGTAATTGTTATACTCACTATACGAAAACATGGTTTACACATTTTATGCGTAGTTAGGTATATTACTTTATTTTTGAACTATATGTTGTTATAGTTTTGTATAAAATAATAAACTTGTTATTATTCTAAATATAAATGGACGTTTTTGCCGTATTTTGAAGTCTATACATAAAATAATGCAACCGGGCCTATGAGGCCCCCCATCGTCTTTAACGGGATTTTTCGTCGTCCTTTAAGGATTAATGCATTCAGAGGTATAAGATGCAGGCTTAGATATTTAAATTGATAAGACAATCGATTTGTAACACTAAATGTGGATCAAATGACACTTATTCATAACGAAGCCCCATGTTTCAAGGCCTTCAGTAACCTACAATTACTAAGAGATAACAAGGTTAACTTCTTTGGAAATAATGAATGGGGCGGCCAAGTAATTCGCTAGACCTCAATCAACCATCCAAAAATATTTGGGAAATAATTATGGATTGTGTTCAGAGAAGTAATTCTCTTCGTTATGTCCTACATGAAGTACTACTGGAACATAAACACACAACTATTTGAAACTCATCTACGATTTTATCCCAGGCGTTTATAATTGCTGTCACAGCAGCGAGAGGAGGTCACACTGACTATTCAGTTATTGTTTTACACTATTATTGAACGTATCTGTAACTACTATATATTTGCTATAGTGTTACAAGTTTTATGGTTAAATTATGAATAAATGACAATCATTTTTATTGTCGCAATGTAATAACCTATATGAAAGAATATTATATGAGTCAGGGTATTTATTATAGCTAGCTAAGAATGAATAATTCAGGATATATACCTAATAATCGACAGATACAAGCACTTACAAGCATTATTGGAGGTATCTCTATACAATTCATCTAATATTACTCGTATAAGTTGTAAACAAATTGTGCGTGTGGGTGGATAGTTTTGCTAGTATTAGCAAAATAATTCGTTGTGAATACGATTTTAGAAAAAACTATTTCTAAGCTAAAAGGTACAAAACAACATATTTTCATTTTTTATTGTGAATATGGCAGATGCTGTTTTCATTACAATTTCAGAAAAACGTTGTACCTACTATAGACATATTCTTTGCAGAGATATTGGCTGTCCTGAATTAAAGTTAGTGTAGGATTCATAAGCTATTAAACCGTATAACAAAATGAAGAATAATGTAATTTATGATCTTATATATTATAACAATTAACCATTATATAAGTATAATAGCATTTGATCGTGAACTGATAAATTGAGTATATTTTTAAAAAATATTCAAAAAAGTAAAAAAGTAAATATCTCTTGATTATGTTGTGGACCCGCATTAATTAATGGGCCCGATATTAGTGGACATGCGAGCCCGGTGAAGTTTCATTAATAATTAAAAAAATGAAATAATTTGATTTGATTTGATTAAATATATTATCAACTTCTTAATTAAATAAATTGTCGACAATACGTCGCGTTCACGTTAAAGTTTTAATTCAAAATTGTATTTCAATTTTCACCGGCCGATTTTATTAAATATATCTCTAATGTTAAGTTGTATGAGCTCAAGTTTTATATCAGAAACAGATTTATCCATTATTTCAGAAAAAATAATACAAATTGCAATGATTTTAAACTGCTCCGTGTACCATGAAGGAACATTTACCGTACCCTATAATATAAAAATCCAAAGCATATATATCTATATAGATTATATTCATGATACAAATACAAAATTCCAAATATACTGATTTTTCACGAACAAAAGCAATGCTATTTGAAATTAGCTTCAAACGATATTTTAATTAAATTATTTGTCGGTTAATTTTCAATTGAATATATATGTGCAATTATGTTCTGTTTGATTATTTTCTTTAATAATAATAGGTACCTATAGAAAAAGACAAAATGAAAAAAAATATCAAACGAAAAATTAGTAAATTTTAATCGAACATTTTTATGAATATAAAGTACTAGTAAAATTTGTCATTATTTAATTCTGCGGTGTACGCTTGCATTAATCTGTATTAATTCCTTTATTAACCTGTATTAACCTTTACTTTTTCTAGTATATTAATTTCTCTCAGATTTTCAGAGCTACCTCTGACGAAACTGCTTAACAGCGGCAATTTAGGATAATAAAAGTTAATTGCGCTTATTGACTTATACTGTTTTTTTTATCTTTCAATTATTATGCATCTAAGATATATGTATCTACATCATACTTTTTTATTATAACAACGTTATATGTAACTAAAATATAAATAATTTTATAGAGATGTTTATTCACTCAATAATAAACTCCTGTTGAGAGTCGAAAACTCGTTCATTATTAGCGTTTTTTTAATTTGTATACAATTGGTTTTTAATATCTTTCAAAATCAATCTTAATTTTTAAAATTTATATTTCTTTTATAATTGTTTAAAATTGCTCAAGAGCGGGCGATACGCAGTTGTTTACAAAAACTCGTTAACTCTATTTTGTGAATGTAGGCAATATCCCATAGTTACTGCAGCCACAATTGATTAACATAAAGTAAATATTATTAAAATTACTGTTATAATAAAAATGTTTACTTAATATTTCAAATCGAAAAAAATTACAAAGTTGAACTTAATTGGTACATTGTAAGTACTACTTATTGCACTACAAATATAATATGATTCTATTAAGCTGCTAAAACTTAAAATTTATATATTTAAAATATTATATTATAATGCTTTTTACTCAATAACTTCAGTTCATAGATAATTATTTATGCAGCTTATAGTGTAACATAATCTCAGAGTCTTCAATAGTTTCAGTCTGCATTCCATGTCTATATTGGGTTCATTTTATCAATCTGCACTTATTACTAATATATGCACTGTACAAATTACCAATTGATTTAGTGACAGATTCAATAAAATTTCAAAAATATAATTTAATTATTTTAAAATAAATTTATACAATTAATCTTAAAATTATATACAATCACTTTAATATAATACAAATTTAATACTAAAACAATATCATTTTTATTTATTATTTAAAAAAATTAATATTTTTTTATTCAATATAATGCAATTACAACAGTAATATATAAATTATTTAATAAAATTAAATTTATAAAAGCAAGCAAAACAAAAATAACGTTTTAATTCAACATAAAGCAGTTGAATTCATTAAAATAATATCTTAATCATTTGTATTAATTGCAAATTGATAATTTGTGCAGTGCTTATTAGTAATAGTCACAGATTGGTAAAATGAGCCCAACATCTATTTTAGCCTTTTTATATTCTTTTATATATAACATTTTCTGATTATATGCTGACTATCCTCCAAGGGCTACATGGAATTCAGCCTGGGTCTATGACTTACTTTTCACATATATTTTAGTAATTAATTAATATTTATTAAATATATATTACACTTAAATACATTATATAATAATTTTAATAAAAAACATCCAAACAGGAATATAAATAATGATATAAGAAAAAAATCATATAACATTTATATGCCTGGTTATTTAGTATTCATATCTTTAATGCTTATTTACATATTTTAAAATTTATTTTCTGCTTTTTCTATAAATTAATAAAAAAAAGTTAATTTATGTTACAAAAAGTACCCTTTTCTAAAGTAAGTAAAAATTATAATTGGTTCAGGATTGCCACTCATCCTGATTTTGTCGGGATGTCCCAATTTTGTCCCAAATGGAGACTTCTAGGATAAAATTTAAAAAATGATAAAAATGTAATAAAACATGCTAACCTAAAAGGATTACTTTAAAAAATATTATATATATTATTAAATTAATAATTTTATTTACAATTATTTTTCAGATTCTGTTTAAGCAATTTAATGGATTATAATTATTTCATATATTCTTCTATTGCTATAATAATAAATTTAAATTAGTGTAAGTCTATCTTATTTTTAAGTCTATTGATGTGACCCATATGATATATTAAGGGATTTTTTTTTATAAACCAATTTATTACTTATACAATTTGTGTCATTTTCCTATAAAATAGTATAACATTTTTTTATTTCTAAAAATATTGTTAATTATTTTTTTTAATACAGTAGTTATTTGTAAATTTTTATTAGAAAATAGTTTTACATATTAAAATAGTAAGTTTAAGGTATCTGATACACTATACCACTCACTGTTGTTTGATTCAAGCATCCCAATTTTCAATTTTGGGATAGTGACAACCATGTTGGTTTATTGATACACCATATTATCAAATTAAATACTTATGAATTTTAAAATGTTTGACTATACTAAACAAAGATTAGTTTCTTAAAACTTGTACAATAGTGGTAAGTTTGTAACTTGTGATTTGCATGACCCCAGGTCAATAAAAGACTCACTTGCAGTTAACAGGGATTTCAAGGAATTAATTTTTTTTAAATTTAACTCCTACTCCTTATTATCTCTCTTAAAACATTAATGTCTGTTTGATAAAAATCTTTATTATATGATATTAGAAAAATGAGTTATTACCAGTTGTTTTATTGACATTATGAGTATAACAGTATTTGTTAAGAACTGTTCCTTTCTAGAACTACATTTGTTTACTAATTTCCAAACAAGCTCTCTTTTTTCTGATATTGACTTGTTTACTGTAAGATTGAAATGATTATAACATGACTTCCTTAACCCCTTTATTATGGGCATTGCAATGTTTGCAATGAAAAATAAGATACTTCACATGATGGGAATCGCAACGTTTGCAATTTTCTAAAAATAGTTTTCATACTAGGAAGAAGCTGAGAGACACACAGAGATTTTGATTGGCTAATGAAAAACAGGCAAAATTGTGTATATAACAATATCACAGAAAATTTTATTTAGGAACTCTGCTCACGTTTTCAATATGATTTTATACTCTCCTACTGGTTTCAATTCAATTATATATTATTATATATTACAATTTTCTTCTATATTTTATACCTACTATGACTACTTTATTATCAATACTATTCTATATATAAAATATAAAATATAAAATATATGTTGAATATAGAATATATGTTGAATATAGAATATATAGAATATATATAATATATATTGTTATAACATAATTATATATTATTATTTTATACCTATAACTTTTTTTACTATATATTATCAATATAATGTTATATATAATATATAAATATTGTTATATTTACTATTTAGTATTTTAGTGTTTTACTATTGTATGAGTACTATTCTTTATTGTACTGCTATCAGCTATTAACAATTTAGAATTATATTTTGTATAATATTAGTTATTATTAGGTACTACTTATCTGTATACTTATATAGCTATGTCTTCATTAGATTCTAGTGATCAGGTTTCAATGGA
>JAUZNC010057053.1:0-13395 GCA_034780395.1 Vannuccia rotundouncinata | reverse complement strand
CCAGGATCAGATCAACATTAATGCATTCACTAATAACCAGGTTGAGATCCACATTAATGCATTCACTAATAACCAGGTTGAGATCAACATTAATGCATTCACTAATAACCAGGATCAGATCCACATTAATGCATTCACTAATAACCAGGTTGAGATCCACATTAATGCATTCA
The DNA here is from genome assembly GCA_034780395.1 of Vannuccia rotundouncinata. Lineage (NCBI taxonomy): Eukaryota > Metazoa > Platyhelminthes > Proseriata > Coelogynoporidae > Vannuccia > Vannuccia rotundouncinata. The sequence continues at coordinate 13,222 of JAUZNC010057053.1, read as the reverse complement.
CTAATAACCAGGATCAGATCAACATTAATGCATTCACTAATAACCAGGTTGAGATCAACATTAATGCATTCACTAATAACCAGGTTGAGATCCGAATTAATGCATTCACTAATAACCAGGATCAGATCAACATTAATGCATTCACTAATAACCAGGTTGAGATCAAGATTAACGCATTCACTAATAACCAGGATCAGATCAACATTAATGCATTCACTAATAGCCAGGATCAGATCAACATTAATGCATTCACTAATAACCAGGATCAGATCAACATTAATGCATTCACTGCATTTTTATAATTTAGTTGTATGTTAAATTTGGTGAAGTCGTTTTGAAGATAGTTTATTAAATCGTTTTGAAGATTTGGTTCCTAAAATCTGAGATAGTAAATATAATCACAGGGCCGGACCACTTTTTATCGACTTTTTGTAAAAAAGTATTTTGAGATAATAATGCGATTTATATCATAATAACTGAAAGTCAAAGAGGTCGTGGATACCCTTCTGAAAATGAAAAATAATTGTTGCGCCTAGTAACATGCCTAGTACACCTAACACTACCCCAAATTTATATAATTTTTACATGATATATCGATTTTATTTCCTAAAATACCAAACAAAAAACTAAATTATATGCACCAATTATACTGGCCTTGAAATCGTCTTAAAATTATTATTTAGTATTAAAAAATTACGGCTGAGATTTTTAGTGTATGTTTCAATAAACAAGCTCAAATTGTGTGCTAATATATAAAATATTATCCTTGATATTATATTACATTAATAATTATATCAAGGAAAGAAAATTTCCATTTAAAATAACAAAAATGTATACTTTTCATATATCGTAAAAAACTTTTCCCATACGAAAGATTATATAATTAAAGCATATAAACTCAAATGACACCTTTGTTTGTACGAGGTGGAGGAGGAAGATTATCCCAGAAACACGTTTTCTCTCTTTGAAGTCTGGCGCACACTTTCTGAAGGATGGATACCTTCTCAATCTTTGAACTCATTCTTCATGCTTTATTAGCAGTGTTATGAGTTGTGTATTATAAACCTCTCTTATGTTAATATATTCCTTACATAAACTTAGTTAGTAACTTGCCGTTTCAGAATCCAACGAAAGGAACTTTTATTAGTGTTATAATTTATACCTATATTTTATAATTGTCCAATTGATGAAGCTTTTTTATAAATATATTTTTAACAATTTGTATCTAATATTTGGGTTATAATGAGGTGTTCTAACCTTGTTCTAACCTTGTTCTAACCTTGAGGAATGACGATCGAAAACTCAAAGGAAATGTGTGTTATTCGTATGATTATACTACGTGTAAATAAATAAAAGTGGGAGGTTAAATTGTACTTCTTATATTTAGTGCAACTCTTTATATTAAACTATATATAAACAAAATATTAAGTAAAAATTCATGTTTCAACTATATATAAGAAATCATTTTTTTAATTGAAAGAGAAATAAAATTTATCCCTTTATGATATCATATACCTTCCCTTCAATACACAGATGAAAGAACATTTTATATAAGGATAAAATAAACAAACTAGTATAATTAATTGAAAGAAATCGCCAAAGTACACGCATACCCAACATAATTATTCAACTTATAGGTACAACTTCAACCTTTCCCAAAACTATCGTCAGACAGAATATACTAACTATACTGTTGTCAATGGGTCCAAGGAAAATAAGGGTCTAATCTCAGTCGACTATAAATATAATGCAGATCTGTGGTCAACGCCCAACAAATGGACAACCGAGCCTCTAAGATAACATCATCTTAAATATTGGACAATATCCTATTAATTCTAGTGACAACTCACTTCTTATTTTCTTATGTCAGCAGATATTATAGTTGTGTATATTCAGCTATATCATTTATAATCCAATGCTTACAAGATTTCTTCCTTCGATTGGGATTGAATGCTCAAATTAAAGTCAATGAGGCATATCTGTGATCTCCGAAAGAGTTGAGTGTGATTTGGCAAGCTCTTTGGAAGGTTAGCTGCCGTGAGGACAGTGCTTTGAGATGACCATAAACCGTGTGAAGACTTCTATTAACTGCACAAGGTATCATGGTCATCCGTCAGTGAAATTATTCAAAACTGAAACGATATATATTATATATCTGAGATACATATTTTAGACTGACAGATGAATTCAAAATAGGAAGATTGCGTGACTTGTCAGTATTGATTTCCACTCAAATGTGTAATACCATCAAAGGATCGCCATACTATAATTAATACTTACTATTCATTTCAATAGATTGGGTTTTGACTCAGTGTTGTACATAATAGGTATCTGAAAATCTGAGAAAACATTGGTCTGATTATTAAAATTATAAGCTGACAAACAAATTGGAAAATTATGTCAAAATTTTATTTTTTAATTCATAATATAAACTGTTTGAGGTAAGAAATTCATTCAAAAAATGATAGCTATACACTTATATTGTTTTAACTGATATATACCTACTATACGGAAAGAAAATATTTAGAAATACATAATTAAAAAGACAAACGGTTAAATTTAACAATTTTACTTTACACTTAAAATTTTAACAAATGAAGGGGTCCCTTTCGTCTTTGTGTCCTTATAGTGAGTCTTATTCGAATGAAATTGCGTCAGACTATAATTGCTACTGATAATTTGGATACTGAGTCAATTCTAGGTTATATATTGGAGGCAGATTTTATCTGAATCATTCTTGGTAACCATGAATGATTCTCATTTAATATAAGATGATGTTATCAAATTTAAAGAAACGAATTTTCTGGATTAATGCCAATTTCAAAATATAATAATATATACGATATTATAGTGATTAAATTAACCTCATGCGAATAAGTTTATTTAGATATTATACTTTTACGTTTAGAATAACAATAAATATACATCATAAAATTTTAGCTGTATGGTTTAATCGAATTTAATCAAAAAATTTTATATATAAATTGTTTCAGAAAATTGAGCATTTTATATAAAATCAGTTTTTCGGATGTTAATACCCCTTTATATACTATAAAAAATTGGTTACTTTTACCAAGCTTTTTATCTGATTGCATTCTATTATATTAGTTGGGGATAACTTTACATAATAATTAAATTAAAATAAAAAAAATTTATCAACTTCTTTGTTAAATAAATCTTTAACATAACATATATTATCGGTTTTAAATTAAATACCAATTCATATACTTTATATGAAAATAACTAAAATAAAATATAATCAACATGCCTTATTTTAACAAATTTTATAAACACTACCCAACTGATTTTATCAAATACAACCTGGAATTAATATTAATTATATTCGATTATTATTGTACAAATGAATTATTTTGCGCAAAATAAATATTAAAAAATCTTGTAAATCAATCGATATTTAAAATAGTAGGTATTATTATTTTTCATTGTCCAATTGTAATTTTGAATATTCGTAGTGAAAGTTTCATATAATTATATAATAAGATAAAAATCCATTTCTATTAAAGAAATATACTTTAACAGTGAACAGTAATATAAATAATGATTGAAAAAATATATTTTACAAAATATACATATTTATATTTGAATTATAAAATTTTCACACAAATCACATAAATTTTATAATAGTAATTCTACCAGTAATCAATATTTTATATGCATTTCCCTATACATTAACATTACATAATATATAATAATTATTGTACAGTGGAAGTATATATATATTTAATTTTCACATCACAAAATGTTGTTGGATGATAATTCATAAATAAACAGATATTAAAATGGACTTCGAAAAGTAACAATATTATATGATTTACCTTCGTAATATTGATAAATTATAATGAAAAGGTAAAGATGGAATATTGTAAAGTCGATATCTTGGATATAAAATACTTATCTATTTTATAACCAATAAAGCCATATAATTATGTAAACAAGAATAGGATTTATTTAGAAACCACTGCAAAAATGTCTTGTGGCCCTATAGCAACAAAACAAATTAGGTTAATTTAAAACGGAACTTAAAATGTATTTTTTCCGGTCAAACGAAAACTGAAATCACGTTCTTTAATTACCAGCAAGGCTCACCAATGATTACGTATATAGAGTAGACTCAAAGCTATGACAAACAAATAAACACACCTAATCACTTATAAACTATATTCCTATAGACAAGATATTATATCATATATATACAAGAAAAAAGCCTTTCCCTCAACCCGTTAGTCCAACTCACGCTAATGGCTAAATGGGATCACGGCATTGCATTGGGGGGTGGTCATTTTCACACTGGGGGTGCCCGCTAGCCGCTACAGTCCCATAGATCAAGTGTAGAGCGTCCAGTGAAGGCGTGGACCCCCCACTCGGGCACCAGAGGGGGTCGTGGTCCTCTCATAACCAGCATGGCACGCTATGACATCCTCTAACCGGTGCAAAGGAGTTGTCAGGAAGGGGAGAAGACATCCTGGATTCTTCCAAGGTGGGGATTAATTAGAGTCTCGTCTATGGTTATGTCTTGACTATGAAAGGTTCAACTGTTAACCTGGGTCGCCCCATTTAGCTGGGCAGTCTTTCACTGTTCTCAGACTGGATAGATATTTACGATATATTATTATAGATGAGAATATTCAGGGATCAGTGGGTTGTTAATCACACCTACATCTGTTAACTTTTAGTGACGGTGGAAAGCAAAAAGAAAATGTTTCCGACATACGTTATAATAGGTAATATCGTGATATGGTTGACCATCTTTAATTTTAGAGGAAAATAAAATATTTTTATATGATATAGAAAACTTTAAAGTTTTACCCATAACTTGGTAAACAATAACACTAACATTTATGTTGCTGTATTAGAATATATTAAAAACCAAATGAAATCCACTTTGACAACAAAATAAATTATATAAAACAAATAATCAAAAAAATATTTATAAAAAATAAACAAAAGAAATTTAACAGTTTTAACTAAGAGGCTATTTTTTGTTGAACAATTCATTGCTAGAGTTTTTATTGTACAATTTTTGTTTCCAGTTGAAACCATTGATATCGTAATAATATTTATCTAGATCGGCAAACTTAATTAAATTATGTCCGGCCATAATTTTACAAATAGAGCTGTGAAGGAGACCAAATCGGTCCATTTATCTTTGCACAAGTAAGTTCCTTTAATTGTTTTATAAATTTAACAGTCTCTATATTGTCCAAAATGCTATTTTTATAAGAATATTATAAGTTCTGCAGTATTGTTTATGTAAGTTTTCCAATTTAGTGAAGTTAACTACGATATCACTGAAAAAGTTTTTGATCAAAATTGACAAATCATTTTCCGTTTGTTATACTACTTACATAGTGTGTGTCTATCGAAACATTTAATTTACTTATTTAATATACAATAATATAAATAGTCTAAATCTAATCATTGCTTATATTTTGAATACTGTGCAATCACCAAAGTCATTGAACGTGATTTAAATTAATATTTTAAACGGCAGACGGTTAAAAAAACTTTTAAGTAATTGTTATAAATACATACTTTCTCCAAGTCATTGTGTAATAATTTTTTCAATTTCAACAAGTTGCTTTTGCATATTACAGTATTAAAACATAAGAACAATGACTGTCAATCTACGCGTATAGAAATCAAACTATCTATTATGAAAGTCGTGGAAGAAATGCGGGTATATATAGCTGCACCAAAATGCACACCTTGACTTATAAACTGTTGAGTCTTAATTAACATAATCTTTTGAATATTATATAATCGCTACTATATCTTTGGTGTATAGGATGTACCTAGAAATGACTGTATGATAATAAATCGGTTGTCATTTTTGTTTCAGTAATTTCTTGATCAAATCGCAACTGTTCAGCAATATATCATTATAAAATCAGCTATTATGTATATAAGTGAGAGTGGTTAAACACACATAATGAAGGTCACAAATACGTTGGTGCTAATTAATGTCTTTACAAAATGAATATAGAAGAGAAATTGTTATGAGCACAAATATATTGTAAGGTCGACTTATATACCTTTGTATACCTTTGAATTATAGTTTGAATAGACGTCTTATATTATTCAGTGAGGCATCTCAAAAAAATTTATATTTACCGGTTGAACAATGTAAGGGCAGCCATATTTAACTAATAGAAAGAGAACCAAATAGAACCAATACTTCATTAAATTGTATAATTATCCGTTCTACACAATTCGTAAAATTAATAGTATTTAAAGGATTATGTTTAGAAAGATATTAAGTTATTTTTCCACATTTACTTACATACCAATTTTATATATAATGAAATAATGAATATTTGAATTGAATACCTATAACCAATCCCTTATTTAACCATGTACACTACAATATTATTTAAAACAAACGTTTCTACCACTAAATAGCAATTACAAATCAATCCTCAGAGTATAAACGTAGAATTAAAAGAACTGAGATGCCTGTTTGATGACATTTATAATTACAAATCTTCTATATACTGTTCAATCTTTTCACTTTCCAACGAAGCGAATAAAGTACCGTTCTGAAGAGCAGGACCTCATGTGGGGCTGCATATCATCAGAGTACACCGGTACTCTTTAACGACACGACTCAATTGGAAAGTTTGTATGAAATTAAGGGCGACCTCTCAGCGCATGCAACAACAGAATAACAAAACTCACGCTCAAATGGAGTCAAAAGTATTTCAAATAAGAGGTTATAAACTGTAATCAAATCTTTTTCAAGCAATTCAGAGCTCTACTGTACTGCAAACCCTCAAGATAGCTAGCCAGCTTATTATTTTATTTATAATCATTATAATCAATAGAAAATGTTGAAGAGAAGAGTGCAAAAATTCATCTCGTTTTCTTTTGGCATGCTGGGCCCATTACAACTCTGGATCTGGTTGTTTATGGGGGAGACGTTATGTCTAAGTGCTTGGTCAACTTGTATCTTCAAGAGTCTTCGGCATGTAATCAAGCAGGTTGAATAGTACCAATTAAAGGTCTAATATTGCCACCGTACCTTACTTAACGGCTGTTTTTACCGCATTGCAATTTTTATTGTCCTGTAATTATTTCGCTTCAATAAATGGAATGAGAAAATGTGTTGGTTACCAAGTGCCCTCCCTTCTTGGTGATGCTGTGAACTATTTGTAGATATTAAGCTTGGAAACCGGAGTTAATACCTTCGACCAGTCTGGTGGTTTATTATGTAATTATTATACTCTTTGTATAGGTCTGATGTTATCAAGCGCTAGATCATGAGAAGTTTGCAGTCATATGTCACAAAAGGTTGGGTTATGCAAGATCTTTTAGACTTTTAGAACTTTTTATCAGTATATTCAAACACTTTGTTTTAATTTAATTTATGGTGGTGTTATTCTAATAAAATTACACTCATTGGTCAATTATACTGGGTGGTTTAGAAATGTAAAATAACTCAAGTTTATATCAGTCATATCAAAGAAATTTACAAAAGAAAATAAATTAATCAATAAATAGACAAATTGTAATAATGGGAAACAATCAACATTATTCTTATTTCACAAAAAAGAAAACAAAGCATGTTTAGGTGTGTTTTCAAAATCATTTTTTTCCCCAAAAATAGTTCAATGGAAGATAGCATAAAATAGAGCTATTCCTATGTATACTACTTACGTATCATCAGTAGAGATGGATTTGTTCAATAATCTCCTCCAGACGGGCATCACAATGTTTGCGACAGTAAAAAAGTACATCACTCAGAACGTGATTCTATTTTTAGTTCAAGTAGACTCTGATTGGCTGATATTTTAGGAACGTGCTTCAAGTAAATAACTATAATATAATTAAAAAATTTCTCTCATCCAGAATTAGTGTAATCTTGACTATTTTATGTACATAGTGTGCAAGATGTGTGGGGAAACTTCCCTTTTTCGAGTGGAAATCTAACTAAAGGATTATTTAATATGGTGGTGTGTCAAAGAAGCACATAATATAAAACTTTAATTTTATATGATATTGAATTCTTATACATAACAGACAAAATTGCACAACCTTCAGAAACAGGAGCAGATGATACTTTAGCTGCAAAAATCAATAATCCTCACTCCCGCTATATTAGACATTTTTTATTAATAAAACATAGAACCTCAAAAAATGTTCGCTAAATTCTTCGGCTATCCAACTAGGGCATTGCGTAATATAAAACACACTTTCTAATATAGCTTTTGTTATAATTTTTTGTATTTACATATGATCCATACCAAGTTTCCAATATTATTATGTTCTTTCGAATTATTATTTAAAATCATAATTAGTAAAAATCATGTTTATTAATTTATATGTATATGCAATAAATTAATGTTTTATAAATTGACTAAAGCAATAAAAAATATATTACACGTTTGACTAATAACAGAATCTGATAAAATTCAAGCGTATAGCATTATAATAAGCCAGGTACAAGGAGATTCACCAACTCATTATCTTAATAATAGATTATTTTTGTCTGTTTGAACGCCAACATATTGCGCATAATTTTGATTTATTGCTACTCAAATATATATGACGAATTATTTTCATATTATTAAATAAGTTCTTTTTATTAAAATACCATGAAAAAATCAATTAAATACCAACATTTATTAAATAACAAAAAAGAAAATGAATTGCGATATTATTTATTGGGACAAAATAAGAACTACATCAATGCATGGCAACACCATAGAAGCAGCAATGGGATAGATATTCCGGTTAAAGCAGGCCCACAGACAATATAAGACATCGTTGTACAGGCTTTCAATACTTTTATCATATAGAGGACCAAAGGGAAAACAATGAAATAAAGCCAGATGAAAAACGCTGGAGAATAGATTCGAAAAATAATGAGATTAGTCGTAGGTCACAACCTCTGCAGTCACGTCCACCGTCTGACTGGATCCAGACGATATGGTGATACAATAATAATAATACCTAGAAATTAAGCATAAATAGTTTGTTTAATACTTGATGCTGAAGACAAGAAATCGAAATAATCCTAATTGTCAGAGGTCTAAAGAAAAGCATGGAAGGGTTCGAAATCATGCAAGATATAAGAAGAAAGAAGCAGTGATTTCGTTCTTGGAAAGATATAATACTTCATAATTGAATCACAAGTCACAAGTAAAACGTATGAAAAGGCGCTGACAGTTATGAAACAGATATCCAATTTGTCAAATTATAAATGATCATTGAAAATAGTACCAGTAGTAAGGAAGGAGTTGTTCTGCGCAAACACCTTCAGACATTAAACTGTTTTAATAGAAACAAACGAACTAGGTTAAACAGTTAAAGATAAACATTAAAAGGTGACAATATGATCCCATAAACTCCTCGGGTCTGCCAGCAGACAGGTCTATTGCGTATGTTCGGGCCACTGGTAGGTTTCAGGAATGAGTGTTTCATACTCATTAGCATGGTAGATACGACGGCCAATGAAAGCTCTCTTGTCGTCGGGTTCTGGGTAGTGGGTGGCGGTCTTCGCCTTGTAGGCGTGTTCAGCAACAGTTGTCGCGATCTCCAGGGACACCTTGCGGATGTCGGAGAGCGGAGGATAGACACGACCTTCAGCGAGATGCGCATCCGTCACCATCTCTGCCAGAGACTGTAGGGAGGGAGGAGTGGAGGAGTGGAGGAGGAGTGGAGGAGTGGAGGAGGAGTGGAGGGAGGAGTGGAGGGAGGAGTGGAGGGAGGAGTGGAGGGAGGAGTGGAGGGAGGAGTGGAAAGAGGAGTGTCTCCTTGACAACATACCTGGGCGGCCTGAAGGAAGACTTCATCCCCAATAGGACGAATTCCACAGCAGATAACGGCGAGAGCGACGCCGGGAAAGATGTAAGAGTTGTTCCCCTGACCTGGGTAGAAGGTCTTCCCGTTCAAGGTGACAGCTTCAAAGGGAGATCCACTGGCGAAGACAGCTCGTCCCTACACGAAGAGTAATAATGACTGTCTGTAACAATACTAATACTTGAATAAATGATTTGAAGTTAAGAGAAAATACGAACAAGGACTGTCTACGAGAATATTTGTTTTTATAGAAAAGATAGATACATTTTGTGATTGTAAATCATAAATAAAGCAACAAATATCCATAAAAGTCCACTTTTCAGACAGGCCAAAATTGCCGACTTGATATTTTCCTGAAATAAGAAAACTGGATCAACAAGAAGAAGGTAACTAACATCAGTGTGTCGATAAGCCTCTTCAGCGGTGCACTCGGCCTGGGAGGTAGGGTTGCTCAAGGCGAAGATGATGGGATCCTTGTTGAGTTTGGCCATCTCCTTCAAGACTTGCTCGTTGAACACACCGGCCACAGCGGCAGCACCTGAGAGTGGTCGGACATGCGCATATGATTAATTTCAACTGGCTCCACAATTCTTTAAAATACTCTAAACTAGAACAGTACCCAAAATTAGAACATTTTAGACATTTAATAAGAAGATAAATGTTCGCAGATAGCATCCGAGTACTTTACACCCAAGTGTTGATTTAAACTATAAACAGAGCGGTCATAAAACATTATCAGGTCAACACTCGAGATATATTCCATAATTTATCTTCAAAGAACAAACAAGCAAAAGACAGAGATCTTCCTTAATAAACCATGTTATCTGTTAGAAAAGAACACGTTACGTTATTCAGTTTGCTAAATACACAAGCTAATAACTGTATTAATCTAGAGGAGATTGATTTATAGTTAATCACCACACGTATCTAACAACAGAGCAGAAAGATAAAACTGTAGTCCAGGTCCTGTCGGAGGGAACTTCGTCTTTTTAAGTCTAAAACCAGGAACTTAAAAAACCTATATCACACTTCAAACAGGTGTGGTTTAATCTCGGAGGGATATTATCAATTAGATTGTTGATTGTTGCACCTCTTGAGGCCGAGTGCTGTACTAATAAAACCGGGGTCCAATAGTCAATTTATCTAGGGTAGGAACCATTTCCTCACACCTCCAACAAATGAAGTGTACAAGTGCTCACGAGTCAAAGACAAACATTCACAAATAGGCGAGCATAAATAAGATAACGGTTAAAATGCGGTAATTAATTTTTAATGTTGAAGGCAAGAATTAATTCAATACAAATAAACACGATTTAAAATATTGTTTTCAAATAAAAAAGAAGTCCTACCAATGATGGCAGTTGGCTTGATGTTTTTAACGATGTCAATTAGATCGGTCATTGGTTCCAGGTCCTTAGCGAAGTCAACCTTTTCTCCGACAACACCACTGGGTCGATTCTGAGCAGACAGAACATCATAAAACAATCAGACTAAACGATATTACATATAATTTCCACAATCAAATTACGAAACAATAAATTATTATAACATGAGAGAGTTTTTCATTTTAAAACAATAATAACATTAATATTAACAATAAAATCAACTAAAACACAAAAATATTGAAATAAATATGAAGAATGAACAAATGGACGAAAAATAAATACAAAGTTTTAACAATTATGGAAAAGTCATTAAATTTCAAATAAAAGACAAATTTACAACTTTAAAATCAAATTATTAGTTTGATAGGCTTTGCTAGCAGCGATTATACCTTTTATATGTAACATCATGATTATTGATAAATTAACATCAACATTTTGAATACTACTTAAAAATTTAAAAGTAGTGTATGATGAAAATAATTTAATACTAAGAATTTTCAAATACTTATTAGTAATTTTGATTTTCCATATTTTTTCACAATATTTTATACGTTTTTAAACAATGTTTATCAAAAACAATTATTAATACACCAAGTAGAAAATTATACTTTTGGAAGTGAACGTTGATAATCTAATCAAAATACCTTTATCTCCTCTAAAACAATTATAAAAATGTTTGGAAAATAATATATTAACTTGATATACTACTCACAAATAACAATAGCAGTATATAAATATTTTAACAGAACAATTTCAAGTTACCTTGACAATAAGTCCTTTAGAATCGATTAGAAATATTCTCTTCAATGCGTCGTCAAGACTAGTTCCTTCTTCCTGCATAGCTTTGGCCAAGAGTCGAGCAATACCAATCGAAGCCTAAAAGAAAACATTTGTATCTAAAGTTTTCAATTAGCATGATTTTATGATTATATTTTTCTATATATTTCATATTTATATACAATTGTCCTTTTGGCTAATAAATTATATTAATTAATATTTTCTATATTTAAAAATTGTTTGATTATGGGTGGGTCTCTCTGACAGATTTTGAACTGATATTCTTGAACAGATAAGAATAAAAAACACCTCTCCAGCCCCATAGAAGAGGAACTTATTGTCCGAGATCCTAGTTTTGGTGATCCTCATGCTCGCAATGATGCCCGCGACCGCCACAGATGCAGTTCCTGAAATGGAGCAAAGGCGGTTCGTTCAATTGTATTTGGGAGGGTCGAAATAGATTTTGGAAGTTGTCTAATCATGAGAGAGAGTGAGTAAGATGATCGAAGACAAGGGTGTTATCTGTATAGCAACAGACATATTGAAGGAACAGGTAAATGGTGCCATCGCCTCTGACATAGACAATCTTTTTAAAGAATTAATGACAAATGAATTAATAGTTTACTGCATCTATAATTATCATTGAGTTGTCTATAAATATACGATCACGTCACCTAGCTGTGATATCTATTACATTTATTTTTACATTTTCATTTCTACTTTTCGGAATCATAAATAAATAAAGTGTGCAGCGAACTCTGTCGGAAATTTCCGTCAATAAATTTATCTTTATTCACTTTAAATCCTCCTCGTTCCACATGTTCCCTTCCACAAAAAGGAGAGAGAATAACTTGTATTACATAAAATAACTCTTCTGTTAATGACAAAGAATCGTGTTGAGAAGTCTTAAAAACCAGAGCGATGGAATGTTCTTTGTACTTTCCTGCTTTAGGATCAATACATTAGGATGAAGACATTTGCATAGCATATTTGGAAGAAAGAAATGTTTGTAAACAGGAATTCACATAATATTTCACGACAATATCTCGGAAATGTGATTTTGAACACAAGTCTGGTCCAATTACCCTCAATAATGGTCACACCCGGTATCAATTCCCAATGAGTCATATCTGGTATCGTTAGAAGCGAAATCTTACGGAGAACAATACAGGGTGGCCCAGAAGTAGTCGGCCCCACGTTAAATTGGCAAATAGTAAGATGATAAGCTTTGCCGATTTGTA
>JAUZNC010057052.1:0-13397 GCA_034780395.1 Vannuccia rotundouncinata | reverse complement strand
TTCAAATTTATTTCAAATAAAAACGTAAGAAATCAAATTTATTTATTTGAAAGAAATTTCAAATTTCTTTGAAATTTCTTTCAAAGAAATATAAGAAAATACAAGAAATGTAGGAACTGTAATTTCTTTCAAAGAAATGTAATTTTCGAAACACTGGGAAGCTCTCTTGACTTTTCTTAAAATAAAGTTTTATTACTTTTAGCGCAAAAATTACATTTATGAATTTCGAACGCCCTGACCCCAACATTTACAATTTTTATAAATTTACAAAAATTTCCATTATATAAATGTAAAGAACTGAAGTAGTAGGGAATGTGGAGTCTACCCCAAACGAAAAATACTTTGTTCGAATAAAGACCTCCCGCACCCTAACTAGTTAAATTGTTTTTCGCACATTACATGTCAAATTTCCGTGCACCTTTACGAGTTGAATTCTGACGAATAAGAATTGAGTATCATGCTATATAAGGTGGTGTGTGAATTATTGATTTCATTCTCCTTTCTTACGAACTCTTCTACAGTCATCTCCTTGACAGTCTCTCTCCCATTTCTTCTGTTATACTTACCGAATTCTTTGTCCGCTCGCTATACTATTATAATCCTTATCTTTTTGTTTTATTATCCTATCTATCATCTAATATAATATATTAATTAACTATAATGAATATTATTCAGACTAAGTGCTGTATTTAATTATATAGTCTTGAGTAAATAATTTTTCGTATGGAGAATTTGATCGTTTTATTAAAAATTGTATTGATTAATTAAATGTTACAAGACTAAAAGTATTATTTTGTATATGGAGAATTTGAATTTCAAAACAAAATGTAAATTTAAAAAATCAAAAATCTAAAATTCAAAAAAAATTCAAATTTTTAAAATTAAAAATAAAAAAAATAAAAAATATCTCTTTTTTAATTTTTCAAATTTAAATTAATTATAACTATTTTTAGTATATTTTGAAAGTATCTAGTGCACATATTTTTTACAATGTTTAACTAGTTGACTAATGAGACACAGCATAGAAATGCAAAATTCTAATATAATCTTATCATGCGTACATATAATTAAATTAAATTAATTATGTCGCCTTTCATGAGATGAGCCTGTGGATGTAGAAATATACTTTATTGATGGTGGGCGCAATAGCGCAAACGATTTAGACGAATTTCTGCAGAGAACCATGTCAGCAATTGTTAGTTGATCATATTAGTTGTCGGGATGTTTGTAAAAACGGCCTTGAAGGTTTGCTTGGCAAAAATTGCTACTGTTTAAAATTTTTAATAACAATACATATGTGCTGTATATTGTTTTATTATAATTTTTTATGTTTAAAATTCCTATTATTGATATCTGGGCTTAGAAGCCGCCCAAATTTTCAATAGTTTTATATTCATGTATTAATCATTGGGCCCAGGTGCCACCACATTTCCCATAGTTTAAAATACTTGTAATATTTTTTGCAGTCATTAAGTTTAATTCAAATTTTTGCCAAGAGACACGTCCAAATTTCTATTAATTTAAAATTCATGTAGTATTATCGCAAAAATTTGAATAAATTATAATTGTGGCCTAGGAGCCATGCCCAAATACTGGCAATATTTATTAATTTATTATTTTTAGACTTTGAACAGCATTCAGCTAAACTAACATGCGTGCTAGAGTCGTTGAGGATTCCCAATCCTCTGCAATCGGGGATAACTCCTCCCTCTAGACCACATGAGAGTTCAGCTGTCTGCTCACAGGAAGCAGCCACGTTTAATTCGTCCTTTTCCCCAATCCAGGCCTTCTTTTTCATGGACTTTACCATTGAAGAATTCAACAGCTGGATCCAAGCTTCTCAAATAAGAGAGCCTCCAAACCTCAGAATGTTTCCCTCAACTGTTCAAATCTCTCAGCTACGCTATCACCGTCAGACCTGTTTCCCAGAACCTTTACCTATAATGGAGGTATACCAGAACGAAGTGGTACACCGTTTCCGTTTCGTGCGATAAATACGGTCCGAGCCGGTTGACATCCGCATCCAGCCTCTCGAGTTTCTTTAATCCATCCGGGAGGATATCAACCGTTCGGTAATGACTCTGCTCAACGGGTGCACAGAGTGCAAGGTGTAGCCTGTTCTAGCCCTGAAGATTCTTCAGATCGACCGCAGCACCGGGGACATTCTTCGCTCTTAGGAGAAAATATTTTCACTTTCAATCCTGGTTAGTGACTAGTGAACCGTTTTTCGATGATGGGATTGCTGGGATCCTGAGAAGTGTAAAAGAATTTATCCAGAATGACTCCAACTGCATCATTGAGACGATCGAGTGGTTTGACATGAGGATTACCCGCTATAATATCATACCTTATTATCTTTGTCATGAAGCTGTAGTACTGCCACCAAGGCTCAAGGCGAAGAAAGCAGTGATCAATATGGATAATGGAGACCAGGAAAACTGTTCTGTGATTGTAGTTCTATAAGTCCTACATGTTACAGATATCGAGAGGCATCGCGAACGCACCAGTTCTTTTGAACAGTGGCTTGACGAGCTTTAGTTAACCGGCCTAACTTTTCCTATCACAGCTGCGGATATTCCACGATTTTAGAAGTTAAACCACGGCATCTTCCTCTATATATTAGAGTGGGTCGAGTAGAATGAGGTCCATCCCCTACGTAGGCTGCGTGGATGTGGCTATCCCAACAACATTTCGACGATCCGGAACCTTTGCCTTGTCAACATCTTGACTGTCCATACAAAGAAGGTAGAAAAGTCCTATTATGTAGGAATCGACAACATTAGTCGTAATCTCAACGGAGAAATCAACAGGAATCAGTCTTGGCGGGGATGCAAACACTGCGTGCGTTGTTTCCAATCTTTTAAGAAGGAGGAATATCTGCAGAAACACCGAAGATACTGCTATAGGGTCCAGCCGGAGACACTGGTACCAGCACGAGGGAAGACTCATCACTTTTCGAAAAATACCAGGTCGTACAGCGCCTACCATACTTTGTCTACACTCAGTTTGGAAGTCCACGAACTTTTTTCTGTCTCAACAACTGGAAAGTGGCAGGATCTTCTGACCTCTTCTGAGGGGTTGTGAAATCTGCAGTCTAAAGTAAGCAGTATGAAATCTGAAGCGGGAGAAGACCCGAAAAACTTACAAACTCCGACAGTAGAGAGGAATCTTCAAAAGGTCGATTGTTATTGTCCACTACTTTATCGCCATCCGAAAAAACTTGGAGCCCCTCTCGATTGCTTGCTGACGGACTCGTACAATTGTGAAGTTCAAACTCGCTACTTCGCCAGTATTTCCGTGCTGTCCGATATATATCCAGTTGAGACGTAGTGGAAAGTGATAGTTCCCCGCACTTTTATCCTTGGTCTTCATAGAATTGCCAATCTAATCAAAACCAGTAGTATTGCGTCCCAGCTTTGCCCAGTAAATGTCCGAGTTCTCCCGAAAAGTTGGCCACTATCAAGGACTGCCCAGGAAAATGTAAGAGGATTTGGTTGCCCGATGCTTCCTTAGGGTTGGAGATAAATCCAGGCAGTTTTAAAAACGCCTAATATTATAGACAATATTTCTTCACCACATGTTTCCAGAGTCTGGGTATAGCTGAGAACTTTATCGTTGACAGGACCCTTCACATTAGTGAAAATAGGGCTCATAAATAGGAGAGTTGAGCATGCGGAGGATTTGATGTTGATGTAGTGGATAGATTTCTCCTGAGACTAAACGCTGCGGTGAGAAGTTATTGCAGTAGATGGAGAATAGTCCGACTGAGAGACGACCGTCACGGAGCTCGTAAGAAAGGAGAATGAAATAAACAACTCACACACCTCCTTATATAGTATAAATTTTAGTTACTTCAATCTGATTGGTCGAGCATTTACAATGGTAGGGAGCAACATCAAATTTTTCATTGGATAAAAAAATATCTAGTAATGATGCGGGGTCTTTGTTGGAACAAAAGAATCCTTTGTTGAGGTAGACCTCTACATTTCCTACTACTCACAGAATATCTATATTATATGATAATCAACCAGTTATAGTCGTTATAAACATGAATCTACATCAAAATTTCTAATTATTTAAAGAGAAAGGTTTTAGAAATAAGAGAAACATTATTTATAAAATGGAATTGCCTCAAAAATAAAATTGTCTTCAACTTTTCAATCTAGCAGAAAACATCCTGGACTACCATCATGACAAATTGTATGCCCATGGCTTTATAGAAACACTATATTCAGAAGAGTAGCATATGTTAATGGAGCGTTATTGATTTCCCCTCAAATCTCTGTTGTAATAAATTGATGTTTGAATACGGATATCAGCGAGCCATATTTTCAAACCTATTTTTCACTTTAACTTAAGATTAAATGAACTATTTACCTCACAAAATCATTTTTTAATCCTTATCAATCTATAAATTAATAATTTGTTTAATATTTTTTTAATGTACAATATTTGTATTCTGCTTCCTTTCTATTGCTCTAAAAATGTTGTCCTTTTTTTTAGTTAGATATATAATAAACACGAAAAATACTGCTAAAAAAGTTAGTCTAAGTGAAGATAATCATGTTATTATATATATTCAAAACGGATACAAATAGATGTCGATAGAAGTATGTGAATATACAAATTTAATTGTTCTAGCGATGGCGTCTCAGCGCTCCATGAATCATACAAGGACATTGAAATCATACATCTCATCGACGTCTTGGGGATATGCGGTGTGATCGATAGGTAGGGGATCCCCCAAACAAAAATTGTGTAAACAGGAACAGTGGAAATAATCCGTGAAGGCCTCGTTGGCATGATTTGCTGACTTTTCAAACATCTCCATCGTCCATTAATACAACGCTCTACAGTCGAGCGCGATGAACGGAGGGCCTTATTGAAGCGACGTTAGTGAGGCGGGAATTCGGTCGCTGTTACCAATGAAATATGATCCGGGTTTGATCTCCAAATTCCCGTTATCAATCCCTTTTAGGAGAGAGGAATTGGTGAGCACACGAACGTTGTTGGTACTCCCAGGTCATCTGTAGAAAATATTGCAATGCATATATGCGTATCTATTTCCAATACATTTTAATAATACCCATGATGTGCATAAGTAATATATATATTATCTTCCGTCCTAGAATGAAGTTGAATGATTCTGTAGTTTGCATCATATGTGTCCATTGCGTTTATGTTGTGAGGCAGCTTCTTGTTGATATATAACTGTTGGACGATTCTCCAATCGGAAATGGGATCCGTTCAAACTTCCGATCATGTTAGTCTTTTGTTATAAAAAATTGATGATTGTAATAATTGTTCTTCTTATAGGCCATCGAATTAAATCTTCGGAGTGCTTCAAAATAACATCGGTTGCTCGAGTGATAACATCACTCACAGTTGATTGTTTTATCTGCATGCATCCCCTTCCTGATGCGAGTAGTAACGCAGGGCAACAGCTTCCAGTTGTTCGGTTACTGACAACGCTGACCTGTGTTTTGTATTTATTGTCAGGTCATCTTGCATAAAATTTGACAGAATAGTAATCTATAGAGTGATAAAAATCTTCCCCTGACAGCCGGTTCACTTTTCATGGACAGAACCAGAAATACAATGAGTAAGGTAAAATACTCCTTGAAAGTGACTTAATTGTCTAAATTGTGAATGGATCTTCCCAATACCATTTGACAAATTAAAAGTAGACATTCCTTGAGGGTCTTTTAAGGTTTATTTGTGACCTAATTATAATTTTAAAAGAGATAACGTCTATACTAAAAATCACAATTAAAACGAGAAGACAAACTGGAAGCGGATATCTCTTGATCAGTATATAATGACCTTTTGTTTCTTGATGAAAAAATTTCAATAGAAAACACATTCTTCCTAGAATGAAATCTTTACCAAGATTGTTAAGCTCGTCTTATAATTTGTTCGAATTGCCATCTGCTGTTCGGACCGAAATCATATAGCAATTGACAATACCATGGATTATAGGAATGACATGTCTCGGATTTTAAAATTCATACAACAGATTATTGTCGATACATGAGTCGGGGTTTCGTTTACACATTGAAGAAATTTTTCGTCCTTTATTGCGTTAGGAGACATCGATTGATTAGGTTATATCTATGAATTTAGAACGCAAGTTTATAATTTGGTCTAAGCTTGATTGATATCGTAAAATTGTTTACCGATATATAACGATAATGATTAGTCGAAATGGCAAAAGGTGTGTGTCATTTCATACGACAAAAAATAATATACCATACATTGTGTTAGCTCTTAGAAAATAATATCTGATTTGAGCCAACAACGTTTCTAAAAATATTACAGCATAATTGCCTATAGAGCTAAATAAATGTTTACCTATATTAGAAATATACTATTATTCTAAGTAACCAACTGTACCTAATACTTTTAATTCGAAATTTATTTACATGTAATGTAATTTCCGTAAAACGTAGTTAACTCAAATGAGATATTATTGACAGCTAAATATGTGGCATATCATTTCTATTGTGGGGTAACGCTCATTTTGCCACTTTGGTTAATAATAATATCACACCTTTGTTGAATACGAAGATTATTCAGTATATAATATATACTGAAGTGTATATACTAAAATATACAAAAGTGTGATATATCGATCATACGAACAAATTATGGCGTTCGTATGATCGATATAGAATTATGTTCCACACACAGGTTTATTATAAGACTTCACTAACTAACCAGTTTTGTCACAGTCACATTTAAAAACACTTTATAATCTTGAGGTAATTCCTATCGCATCGTAATGTATTATACTTTCGATATCAATGATCGAATCAAAAGCAATGCCTTGAATTATTCAGTAACTTTATTGAAGACTCAAATCTCTATATATACAGATTCAAAATTAATTTACTCATTCGCATGCGTATCTACTCCTCAGTCATTAAATTCGTTGACTTTGTTATTTGAATTCTTACTCATTGGTTTCAGAAGTCAGTAAATCGTTGGATTTATTATTTAGATTTTAATTATGAGTGACTTAATGATTATCAAATAAATTTCCATGGTAGACAAATTTATCCTTCATCATTTCATTATTAATCTGAAGGAATTCTCTATATATAATAAACGTCCAACTTTTAAATGGAGTTTAAATGACAGCCTTAAAACCTTAATTAATAATATACTATAGTTGTAATCGATAAAATTTAACAAAATCGATTAGACTTTAGGGGTCGTTATCGACTCTGAATAAGAATAATAAGAAAAAATTACTAAAATGTGATAGTTTTGAAACATTATATTTCGAAGTCTGTAATCACTACAGACGTGAAATTTAACCTGGTTAAGTCGAGTCGTTTCGACAAGATGCCCTCAGAATTATTTCAAAAAATCAAAACGTGTTTGACTAGAGCGTATATGTTATTGAACCTATACTAAAGATAATAAATAACCTTTTCTTGTAGGTTTAGATATTAAAAAAAACTAATTAGATTTGATTCACAAACGTAAAATTGAAAATTATTTTGAATCTGTCAAAAAGTGAACAAAATACATTTATTTATTGTAAATAGTCCTTAGTTGTACAATATATACATTTAGAATATTTAATGTTCTATAATTATTAAACTATATTAGAGAACAAATTAGAAAACATACAACGTGGACACAGCAATGCAGAATGAATGTCTATATCTGATCACTGATCACCACTTTACAATTATTTACTCTATTATCTAATCGTTTTCTATGAACCATTTTTGTTAAGTGCAGATGTTCTCTAAATTGGTAGTGTTTGTATAGTGAACCGAATAGAATTGTAAAAGTTTATTGCTTGTTGAAATGCAGTAATTTCGCAAGATTTTGATTTCTTAAACTTTAACAAACATTGAGAAAATTTTATTTTATATTCATCTAAATTAAAACAAAGTGGCTATGCTTTAGGTAGCGAAAACCATTTCTAAATAAAATAAAATTTCCGGCATTAGAAATTTCGAAATAACTATTTAAAAAAACATTATTTAAAATTAATTTTAAAAAAATATAGATTTATTATTAATAAGATTTGTTAACATTTTGTTTTAAATTATCGAATACTATTTTACGTTTCTTAATCGAATGCCTCAACTTTAATTTTTTAATCGTGGTCTCTTTGAAGTTAGAACTGAAAACGTGAATTGTACAGTGTAGATATTCAAAGTACACAATCTGGTAAACAAACATCCCCAATAGTAGGTATATCAATATGGCTATAATTGGCCTCTTTATTAATTTCAAGAAAACACAGGAAATTATTCAAAACACTAATAGGCAACTCACTACACCTCCACTTCGCACACCCAAAAAAGCAGTAATCGCTCATCTACCTCACGTAAAACTGCTTGGCATCACCTTATCGGCAAACCTCACTTGGGATGCTCACGTCTTCGCCACAATACTCAAAGCCTCGCGTAGACTCTATATCCTCAAAATTCTGCGCTCCATCTACACACCAAAGGATGAACTTTGGAAGGTGTATGAATCGCTCATTAGATCAGTACTCACTTATGGCTACCCCGCGATGTGCAACATGAGTAGCACTAATTCTCTTCGGCTCCAACGCGTCGAGCAACGAGCGAAACATATTATTGGCACAAATCCCTGAACCACCATTTCCACATTCACCAAGTCGTTGTGTGTAGCGGTCGCTTCGCAATTAACGACGAAAAAAGAACACCCTCTCCAAGATTTGATTAAGACTCCTTGTACAACTCACCTTAATTTTTGTAATTCTGTTGTAACTCTCTTATTTTATATATAAAAATTTTCTTTGTAACCTACAACCGACATGTTTGTTATTTGAATAAAGCTATATCTTATCTTATCTTAATGTTCATCGTTTATATTGAATTTGTAGCCATTTAAAATGAGTAGTTTTAGAGAAAAAGGCATGATAAGGTTGAAGAGCCAGCATATTAATAGTGTGACTCTTGTAGATGTTTCCAATTACAAAATAGTATCTTCACGATATTTGCGATCATATTTCATTATTGCCTTTGAATGACCCCATTTTCACACTGACAGCTTATAGAATTGTAAATATGAAGTTTTACTACTTCTAACACGAGTATACTATAATCTTTAACCGTAATTACTTTGAGTAAAAATGCTGTCTACTACATTTACTTTTATCTGTTCAGGTAGGCCAATGGAAATATCTGATGTCGAAATCGATTAAATGTTTCTACTCTTAGATTCGACACCAGAATGATTGTTGAATTTTGTGCGGAACATAGTAAGGTTGAGTCCGAAAACCAATGTGCAGATGTCGAAAGAATAGAATCAAGTATGTTGCTTTTTGTGAGGAATTCCGTAATGAGACATACAATAACTCCATGAGCAACTTGTCTGAAGATACTGACTTCGAAATAAACTCTGATGACTTAAATTAAATATATTTGTTAATTTATTATTCATTAAGATTGGTTCATGTGAAGAATGGTTCTTTACATTTTCAAAGAAACAATATTTATTCCAAACTGTTCCGTTATCAAAATATAAAATAATTTATCGAACGCCAACAACAACGAAAAAGACAAGAAGAGCTAAACGTCACTAAATCCCAACTTTTTCCCCCAAAAGCTAAGAAAAAAGGATTTACATATGTTAATAAACACGCGATAAACTTTCCAACGATACCAAACATGTTTACATCTGAATTTATTCTTGGTCAAACTTTCATATGCTTAGACTATATGTATTGCTGCGGATCTGGCATTGATTTTCAATTTGTTTTGACCGACAATCTTTGCAGCTTCCATTTAAGTATCTGTATTAAGAAATATTCTACAAACGTGTCGACCAATTTTGCTAATACGTTGATATACTTTGCTAAATAACTTCAAATGTTCTGTAATTTAAAATTTCAAGTCGTTGCTGGCAAAATGCAGTGGCATATTTTAATAAAAACGGCTGAAGTTGATTAAAGCATTCATTTAACAGTAATTCATCACATAAGGAGGGCAAATTAATTAATTATACATTAACTACCTTAACATAGTTCTTAAATTAAAAAATAATATTATAAAAAGTGAGAACTTTTGAAACTGGACATTTTTAGCATTAAGTTATTTGAACGATTATTTAAGCATTTGTACTAGATATCAGCAAAACAATATTGTGTTAAAAGAATCTGTTATAAATTTATTATACATATGAACTTCAAAAATCATATTTTTAATTGTTATCTAAATCCCAAACTAGTTCCAAATAATGAAGCCCTCATTAGCTTTTAACGGCTAATATAAATATAAATACATCAACATTCAAACACAAGTTTGTTACAATAGAATCGATTTTATAAAATCTATTTTTTATGATCAACTATAAAAGCATCAATATTTTATTCATGAATACAAGAAAATTAATTTTCCTGGTTTTTTTGATTGACCAATGAGATGGAATCTTCATTTATGATTTCTACCGATTTCCCATCGATCAAGTCACTAGAGGGTGTACTGGGTCTGTTATCATTGGGTGGTGACGATTCTAGCTGTTCAATCGTGTCATATAAAGGTTTATTTTTCGTTTCTGGCAGCAGGAAGATTCCCAATGAAGTGAGGATAGTGAGACAGGCACAGATGAACATGGGAAATGGCCGCCAGACTGTATCGGACAATTGAATTATGAACGGGGCCAGGCTGGAGCCAATGCGGGCCATTGCGCTGCAAGTTCCTACCCCAAAGTTACGTATTTCGGTTGGGAATAGCTCTGGTGAGTACACATAAATCATGGAAAAACTCGCGTCCACTAAAAGTTTACCTAATATTGCGCCAAAGATTGTTGGCAAATCTTGATTAGGCTCGGTCTGAAATTGCTGAAAACCAAAAGAAATAACGTTTAGATATCAATTTTCATTTTTCTAATTCTAATTCTAATTTTATTATCTAATTATTTACGAATAAACTATTCATTCATCCCCTTTGGTGCTTATAAATACATAATCTTAAGGTTTAATGATAATAAAGTTTTGAATCAGCTTCGATCTACACGTGAATAAATTAAATCAGAACGGGACCAAAATACAAACGATTGAAGCATTTTGAAAACAACAAATAAATAATGTGTGTGTGCCAGTCGTTAGCTTTTGGCTGAACTGGCTAAAATGGATGCATATGAGTTCGTCTGACTGATGTTCAATGTTTCTTTTACTTGATGTCATCGAAATATCCATGAAAATAATCCCGATATTATTCATGTCGGTACATCGATTATTATTTAGAATAATATCACTTTATAAAATAATAGTTAACATATAGTATACAAACAGCATGATTTAAATAAAAATGATGTCCAGTTATGATATAATTCTTTTAATTATAGTTTTTATGTTAATATAAATTTCGTTTAAAAAACAAAACTATTTTATTAAAAAATTCAAAATTCAATCTATAAAGTTTTTAAATAACGGGCTATAGGTAATTACATAATTCTAAGAATATAGACATATCCCATAGGCATGCAAAGTGCCAGCATATTGCATATGATAACTTATAGAATACACCAGAAAGCAAAACAAAATTGTCGTTTAATAAGAGAAAATGAGATGTATATTTTAAATATAAATATTGTTTAATAGACAATTAAGCCGGCTAAAAAAACATAATACATCACATTTTGATTAATAACCATGCTGAGGTCTGTGAGCAGGTTTGTATTCTGGTTCATAACCACCGTGTGAACGCTCTGGTTGGTACTTGGGTGCCGGCTTGTATTCTGGTTCATAACCACCGTGTGAACGCTCTGGTTGGTACTTGGGTGCAGGCTTGTATTCACCGTATGTTGGTTCTGGTTGGTACTTGGGTGCAGGCTTGTATTCACCGTATGTTGGTTCTGGTTGGTACTTGGGTGCTGGCTTGTATTCCCCGTATGTAGGTTCTGGTTGGTACTTGGGTGCAGGCTTGTATTCACCGTATGTAGGTTCTTGATGGTACTTGGGTGCAGGCTTGTATTCATCGTATGTAGGCTCTTGATGGTACTTGGGTGCCGGCTTGTATCCTGGTTCATAACCACCGTGTGAACGCTTTGGTTGGTACTTGGGTGCCGGCTTGTATTCTGGTTCATAACCACCGTGTGAACCCTCTGGTTGGTACTTGGGTGCAGGCTTGTATTCACCGTATGTAGGTTCTGGTTGGTACTTGGGTGCAGGCTTGTATTCACCGTATGTAGGCTCTTGATGGTACTTGGGTGCAGGCTTGTATTCTGGTTCATAACCACCGTGTGAACCCTCTGGTTGGTACTTGGGTGCAGGCTTGTATTCACCGTATGTAGGTTCTGGTTGGTACTTGGGTGCAGGCTTGTATTCACCGTATGTAGGCTCTTGATGGTACTTGGGTGCAGGCTTGTATTCTGGTTCATAACCCCCGTGTGAACGCTCTGGTTGGTACTTGGGTGCCGGCTTGTATTCACCGTATGTAGGTTCTGGTTGGTACTTGGGTGCAGGCTTGTATTCACCGTATGTAGGTTCTGGTTGATACTTGGGTGCTGGCTTGTATTCACCGTATGTAGGTTCTGGTTGGTACTTGGGTGCAGGCTTGTATTCACCGTATGTAGGTTCTGGTTGGTACTTGGGTGCTGGCTTGTATTCACCGTATGTAGGTTCTGGTTGATACTTGGGTGCTGGCCTGTATTCACCGTATGTAGGTTCTGGTTGGTACTTGGGTGCCGGCTTGTATTCACCGTATGTAGGCTCTGGTTGGTACTTGGGTGCCGGCTTGTATTCACCGTATGTAGGTTCTGGTTGATACTTGGGTGCAGGCTTGTATTCACCGTATGTAGGCTCTGGTTGGTACTTAGGTGCAGGCTTGTATTCACCGTATGTAGGTTCTGGTTGGTACTTGGATGCAGGTTCATAACCATAATTGGCCAGAGGTGCCGCTACGGAGAGCGAAAACAGAGCGAAGAGAGCAAAAATAGATATTTGAGCCATTGCGTTTTTGTGAACTTTCTGTAAATTTTCCGTTTAAATACTCTTTTCAAGACGAACTTACCCCTGCGACAAATCTACTTCCATGAAGAGGTAAGTGAGTCCAAGTCAAGAATGTAGGTGTCTATTTCAGTGAACTATGTCATACAAAAAAATTCATTTAATTCAAAATTGTGATATTTACAAGAATAAAACAATTTTCATGTAACAATATATGCACCACTTATAAAATGAAATGTAATAAGAAATGTAAAGAAATTTTATATAAAGAGAAAGTAATAACTATCTATTGCGTGCATTTTTCAACAAAATTAAACTTTTATAATTATAAAAATAAGGTATTCCTACATTATCAATCGTTTTCTATCATTTTGTATCGTATTGTATTGTATTGTATTGTATTGTATTGTATTGTATTGTATTGTATTGTATTGTATTGTATTGTATTGTATTG
>JAUZNC010057051.1:1564-51606 GCA_034780395.1 Vannuccia rotundouncinata | reverse complement strand
CGATGCAACATACTTTAGTATAGAAATATTTTAGATGTCCAATCTAGTTCTATATATAATATACAATATCTATGGAATCAACATAGGAAGATGCTCTAGATATTGAAAGTTATAGACCGGCAGAACAGTTTCCAGGATTTGAATCAACATAGGAAGATTCTCTAGATATTGAAAGTTATAGACCGGCAGAACAGTTTCCAGGATTTGAATCAACATAGGAAGATTCTCTAGATATTGAAAGTTATAGACCGGCAGAACAGTTTCCAGGATTTGAATCAACATAGGAAGATGCTCTAGATATTGAAAGTTATAGACAGGCAGAACAGATGTGCTATAAATAGAATCGTATGTATTCGTCTGTATCCTATGTCGTCTGTCGCCAATCGTCTGTATTCAACTGCCTACTTTGAGTTAGCTGTCCTCTCTAAGTAAATATATAGTTTAATCTCTGTCTCACACTGGGCGAAGATATCTCACTGGCCGATGACTCATCACTGCGACGTACAGGTTGGCCGCCACATGCCCCCCTTTCTTCGTCTCTGGACGAGGAGGCACTATGCGGACGCGAGCGCACCAGTCCACGGGCGGGAGAAGGCTTCTTCTTGAGTACAGGGAGCACCCTGTCGGCCACTTGTTGCTCCAGTTCAGTCTTCTGTTTGGGTGACGCGGGTAAATTATTGTTATTGCTGATGGGGGGAGTGGCATCTACGGGTGGTGGTTCCTGAGGTTCTGGCTCCGGAGCGGGTTCGGCTCGTACTGGTAGGCGCTTGTTCTGCTGCTGCTGGACCAAAATAATCTGCAACAGATATGAAGATTAATTTTAGACACCAATCTTAACTTTTTCTATTTAATATAAATCTAACAAATTCAAACCAGAGATATACCAGATATTGCGTATACAATGAACTGATTGCGTTTGTATTGACTTTGGCTGCAACAATGAGCCAAGAAGCCAAAGTAACTAGTTTTCAAATAAAAATTTACGATTCCATTATTTTCCTGGAGGATATTCAAAGGTAACTAAAGCATTATATAGCTATACTTTACTATATTTATTTTGTTAAAATCCAATTGTTTTGAGATTATTTATCTTATTATCCACTGTTTACTGCATTTATATTGCTTTAATGCTAGTATGGTCAATACTAAACAGTTGTTCATAAATTTGCAGGTGGATGGCATACTATTTCATCCTAGCGAAGCTCAATACTCACCAGGACACACCTTACATGCTACCGGAAGTTTTTGCTATTCCCGTTCATACAGACTACCTGGTTGATATTCCTGTTGATTATGAAGACTACCGTCATGAATTCAACTATATAATGAAACACGCAAACAGTTGGCCGCCGCACGATTAACATGACGTCAGCACAATCAGATGGTGCCCCACGACAACGTCATAATACCATGGAAACTGATAATTTACCGACCGATTTACCGACTATTTCTGCTATTGACACTTAAAACAAAATCGTTTGTTGTGGGATATTTTTCAGATTTATTGTGATTAAACTGCACAGCATAGTGCAATATAAAAAGCCAGATGTTTATCTTTACAAAATGGAGAGTAATATAGATACTTTATATAATAGATATCATATTACATTATGTGTTTTTTATGCTAAAGATGTTCACAACTTTAAATTAACATTATCATAAGTTTGTATACCTATCTGATACATTGGCTGGTGTCCTCTCCCCAATTTTTCTGACAAAAAACTAAAATAGCACCTTCAAGAAATTTATGTAGACATTTTTTTTTTAATTATTTGTATTTTTTCAAGATTGCAAGTTTCATAAATCATATTCCACAAGATTGGGCTGCCACTCCTCAGGACCATTCACATGTCCAAAGAGGAATACAATGGATTGGACTCTCAGGAGTGAGTGGGACAAATATGAGGTAATGTTCAATTTATGATAATAGTTTTTACAAAGTCATTCATAGTTTTATAGTCTGCTGCTACTTTTTGCTAATTAATATTTTTATAATATCTAGTTATTAGTTATTATAAACGACAAATAAATATTAATATATAGCTGACAAAAAAGACCAATTTATATATTCTAAATATTTAACGTTGTTTTATTTGTCATTTAAAAATCGAAGACTTGAAAAACGTATTGTTTCAATAATAACTTTTAATTAAACAGATAATAAAAATATATTTTTTAATTGTGCAAGTACCTTTATACATCTGAAGATATTGTCAATAATTGCTATGTATCAATTCACTTGACTAATTTTTTTGTATTTAATAAATTGATATAATAAAAATAGACATATAATTTAATAGACGTATGTTACAAATACGAATTACGTAAAATGGAACCTACAGCAGCTTTTCAAAATAATGATTTCGAAAATTTGAGAAGAATTCGCTTCTTTAGTTTACCTAAATTGGTTTATTTACTGCAGGTGTCAATATATATAATATTTATAACAATTACATCAATCAAAAGGAAATCGAGCGTACAGCTATAATAATTCTTTGTAATAATTCTTTTTCTCAAAAAAATATTTCATTTTAAAATTAAATAACAATTGAAGGTGACTGCCAAGTACAATACATAATATATTAATAAGATGGTTTGACTTGTCTTGGAAACTTTTATTTTATTATTATCTTAAATTATATATATTAAAATAACGTTAATATTATATTTTAATTAGGTTTGAAAATTATATGATAGTTTATGAATAAAACTATTTTTTACTATATTAATTTATACTTAAAAATACTTAATTATATAACAAAATATTATTCTTTTTATAAATTTAGTCATTTTAATTTAATAATACGTTTTAAATGTCCAAATTAATAAAATAGGAAGAAAAACATTTAACTCCTACTTAAGAAAAGTATCCACCTTATAAGTATAAATTCGACTTTAAATTAATAAATTTGTAATTTATTATTTGTAATTTTATATAATACTTTACTTTTATATATGAATATATTTTTGCAATAATCCAGATATACGCTATTTCGAACAAAGTTGAGTCTCTAACTCTATGATTTTAATGATCTCAGTTCGATACGATAACAAATTTCTTTACTTATCTTGACAACACAAGATTTTTTTATTTAACAACATTTTTTTGCATAACCTAAATATTTTTAGTTTAAATCAAATTCGTAACCTTAATTCTAAAAGAAGCACTCACAGAGTCTACGTGTTTTCTATTCGGCACTTTAACAGACGGGGACGTGTTGTCATTGCTGTTGGACTCAGCACTGGACTCTCGCTGTGGTCGTAACGGCGTGGCCGAACTTGGAGTACTATTATTACGTGGCCTAGGAATAGGAGGACAGTATTGTAAATTTTATAGTTACCATGGTTACCGTTAACATTTGAACAGTAGATAAGGACAGTATCAAATTTGGTATATGAAACATATGAAAATCTTTTATTGTCTATATTTAACAGTAAATTAATTCTCCAATAAATATTGCGTTGAAAACGTATGGAAACTTAAACACATAATAGTTAATAATCTTCAATATCGTTAACACAAAATGGTTATGTATCATAATAAAATCTTTTAAATTTAATTACTGGCGTTTGGTGCCTTCCAGGAAGATCTGAATGTGTCTACGAATATATATGTTGCGAAGAATCTTGTTGACGGAAGGCCGTTTATCCGCATTTTGGTCTAACATTGAACGAATTATTTCCAATAACTCTGAGCTGTACTGGTTCGGCATGTCGGGTATCTGGGAGAAGAGATGACAATAATTGCTGAAATTATCCTTATATAATCGAAGATGTTGAAGTATCATGAAAATGGGTCACTCGAAATTAAACTGAATAAAAATATACTGCCATTATTTTATTTTAGCTGGATCAGACATTCTTTTTGAGCTCAACTTGACAATAATTAAACATCTTAACTGTAACTAAAATACTCGGCATGTTCAGAACAAGTTGTTAGAATTATTAACTCGATATACGAAACCCACGTACGAACTTATCTTTCACAAATAGCATTATTATTTATTCATTGTATCGTGTACGCATAATTTCTCGGCCAAACATACAACTAATTTATGTGAATAGTCAGTCACCTTTCCTTTGAGAATCTTGTACGATAAAGAGCTGAAGTCCCGTGCATTGAAGGCGTGTTTAAGGGTGGCCATTTCATACACACAACACCCCAGAGCCCAAATATCCGACTTGATGAAAACACAAAAGAAAATGTATATATTGGAGATTCATTTTAATTAATGAATTCACATAAGAAATGACCAACCTTGTGATTATATGGTTTGTTGGAGAACAGCTCTGGACTCATGTAGTATGGTGTTCCAATAAGCGTAGTTGCCATATCCTGAGAGCTTTCTAGAACTCTGAGAATTATAAAGCATAAGAAGCATGATACCTTTCTTCACGATATTGAAACCCAATCCATTGCAGTGGAATATAAAACACCCCCTGACACCATAATGATGCAACCCACCTGGCAATTCCCAGATCCCCAACTTTGATGATTTTCGATTTTGTGAGAAAGATATTCTGCGTCTTGAGATCTCGGTGCAAAATATTCTTGTCGTGCATATACTGTTCAACAAACAATACACAATGATTAATTAACTCACAGACAAGAAAACACATATCAATAATATTCATTGTTATTAGAAAATAATATAATTACCCTGGGTAACCTAGCAACCGACCTGTAGTGCCATAGTGATCTGAACGAACCATTCGACCACCTGTCGTTCATTGAGAGGTATTCCCAGCTGACTTTTTAGACGGTTGTAGAGATCGCCTCCCTCACAGAACCCCATGCCGATGAAGAGGTTCTGTCTGAACTCGAAAGAGTCTCTATAGGTCACAATGTTGGGATGCTTCAACCGAAAGAGCAGTTTAGACTCCAGTTCGGCAGCCTTGCGTTCCTTGGCTGAGGCTCTGGAAACATCGATTTTCTTCAGGACGTACTGTAATATGAAGACAGTCAACGATTCGCATTATAAGCTATTAGATTAAACAGTTTCAAGCTAAATCAAAGCTGATAGCTTTATTGGCATCATCAGTGATCACAGACTTTTTACATACAAACAAAAATGAATACAATAAGACTTGTGTTAAATAAATATTAATGTGCCATCAGTATTTACCTAACAGCTTTTTAAAATAGTAATATGGATTATGCAAAAGTATATAACAGGTGAAACAAACCTTTTTGTTATCGTCACTGTGACGAGTGAGCCACACCTCCCCATAAGACCCTTTGCCGATAGTGCTGATGTAGGAATAACCATTGTAGCCTGTCCTTTTGAAATATTCTATTATACTCATAATTGTGAATCTAGAGAGCTAAAAATGGAAATTTGAACTACAAAATTATCTTGAATAGAAACAAAAAAGGAATTTTGCTTTAATTAATCATAATATATAACAAAGTGAATTTCTATACAGATAAAACTATAAAATCTACTATAGGGGACAATTACTAGGATAACTGTGCAAGTTAGTGACAAATAAAAGTTGGGCAAATTGGTAATTGTTATGTGAACCTATTGATGCTAATTCTATAATTTAGAATAATAATTGAGTTTTTATGTGTTTTTGAAAAAAAAAGTTGTTGTTTTATGACCGATTTTTATAAAATGTTCAAATTCAGAACTGTCACAATGACAGGAACATGTTGAGGTTTTAGCAGCATTCTACTTGTTGTAAATCAGTTTAAAAGCTCATGAAACCATTCAATGATTCTTAGTAATTGTATAATCTATGAATAAAACTACTAATTATCTATGCTCTAAGGTTTCCTCTAAACTTTATTATATTTTATACTATTGTAACTTTAATGTACAGGGTTTCTGCATTAAAAAACACATAATATTACTAATTTTAAAAAAATAAGGATATTAAGGTCATGGATACCATAATTAACATTACTAAAAAGCATTAAACTGTTATGCTTTATATTAAGTAAGGCAGCATTAAATATAAAAAACGTGAAAATCAATAAAAATGGATAAATGAAATTAACATAAAAACATATTGTTATAAATATTGTAAATATGACAAGAAAGACTCATAATGTGCATAAAATTGAAAGACTTTTTACATGTGCAAAGATTTATTGACCAATTTGGACTACTTCACAGCTCTTTTGTAAAATTATGGGCTGAACTTTTTGAACATTTTTATTTTGGACAAAGTTTAATAAAGGCTGCCAGTCTAGATAAATAGTATTAATATATTAACGGGTAAGGTATGATTAAAGACTGTGGAAATCCTGTTTATCTATATTGCAAAGATGGAATATATAACATTTCTGTGTAAACAATTATAAATTATTGTTAGTTATTTAAAAATAGGAGAAAGATTCATTTATATACTTATTAATCAAAGTTTTAGTAAACTAAATAAATTCTATTATCATAAATATTCTAAATTCATCAATATTTTTAATAATATGATGAAAATATGCATTATTGTTTTTAAATTGACAAATACAAATTAAGCAAACTTGTCTTAAATAATAAATCACTTACACCAAAAAATAGATTATAATTCAGCTCACAACATGAAAACACTCTTTTTCCTGACCATGATATATACACAGTGAATTTTAAGTAACAGCCATTTTAACATGGTTGAGGAGATAAAGTAATGTGTCGCCTACAAGTAAGCCCTCGACGTTCAAGTCATCAACTATCTGCTGAGCTTCACATAAGCCAATCAGTATATCAAAGTTGTTGATAAGTAGACACACGAAACCATACATACTATGCACATCTAGTTTAGCGTCTGCATGATGGAGACACAGATCAATTAGTACAGTTTGCAAAGAAATTTTTAGCCTAGGTAGCAGAAGATGATTCCATTTTGGACAGAGTTTGGTGTTCGGAACTCTTCCTTTAAACTCTGACAATAGTATATTATATAGGTATGTAAATAATGTTTAAAAAGCTTAGAATACATCTAAAGACCATTCAAATATAACACACTGTATTGTATAAAATTTGTATTTTAGTTATTAGTAGAAGTTAATTAATTGTACCACAGAAAGAAATTTTGTTGGTTTATAAAAAATTTGCTGGAAATCCCATACATGCTATTTTTATAATGTTCTTTACTGCCAAAGTTTATTGTAATGTAGATATTACTGAGCTTTGATTGGTTTGAATATTTCTTATAAATGATTATATATGTTACCTTTTTTCTGTTTATGTTTTCTTGTATGATTAGGTGAATAAAGACCATAGCTAGTCAAAAAACTAGCAAAGTGTTTCTGTATAATCGATATTTGTTGGTTTTGATTATGAAAATAACAACATAATATATAACTTTGATAAAATAAAAAAAATGTAATTTAGTAATAATATTTAATTTACCATTTTTTAATTACTCATTTAGAGGTACTTTTCATCATTTACAGTCAAAGATATTTTTGAATAATACAACAATGTCAATTTAACATCATGATCATATTTCCATATTCTCAAAAAGTTTTGCATAAGAAGTGAATGTATTTTATCATTTTTATATAAATTATACAATGAATAAAATATATAGTTCACTGTCATGTAGAGCATAATTGAATGATTTATAGACTAAGTTAAATGTTATATAATGTAGAAATATATTTTTATTTTATTTCAAGTAATATTACTATATTGTGAGTGGTTTATACCCATAAATTTTCAAAACAATTTACAAATACACTGCCTATACTTTTTAATTATAGTGAAATACAGGTATTAATAGTGTATATTGGTACAGATGTTGGTTATGAACTACAATTATCTACAATTATTAAAGTAAAATTGTACTATAAATTTATATTATACTAAAATTGAAATATTTTTTTATGATAAAAAAGTGTATATATTATAAACCTACATATAAGGTATACTTTCATATAATTATTATTTGTTTGCTATTTATTGGAATTTGAATTCTCATTTGCTTCTAAAGAGACAATTTTATCAACAATTATATATTTTTAGTGAAGGCTCTTATAAAATATATAATAGTATACAAATATTTTATGTATATATGTATATTTATATTAAAAAATCTAAATTGAAATACAAAAAGCTTTTTATATAGGCTACATACAGATGTATGACTCAAATTTACATCATTTCTTTATATAACTTTTTGTTATTAACATTTGAAAATATTGTGCAACTAATCTAAATAACAGCTGCATTTCTAGCAGTGTTGTGTTTATACATAATTGTGATTGTCTATTCAGAGTGTCAATTTTACAGACTGTCAACTTTCATGAACAACAAAGGAAAATAAATCTAAGTTCTTGATGTTTGATTTGTTGACATCTGATCATATATAAATAATTTTGTTGTCATCTTTGACACTTAGTTCCAAAGTAGTGCAGTCATTGATAATACAATTTGAGGGATGTTGTCACAAATTCTTTATCAAAAACAAATTGACAATATTATATTTACTCCCTGCACAGGACAGTTGAGTTTTGTTGAGATCATTGGTGAAAATCATTCAGCTCAGAAAAGAAAAATTAAATGACTTCAAGCCTAATATCTACCCCAGGAAAAATCATTCTCCATTTTGGGGTTTTATAATGGAAGAATTAGATAAGATAGATGATAAAGATGAAAGTAATTCCATTCCAAGTAATACCTCTCTTAACTGTAATTTCAGGTACATTGAGCTCATGTTCTAAAGTTTCATCTGGATTTCAGTCAGACCAATAAACACAATTATGTTGGTTGATTCTGGCATTTAATTTAAAAGAAGCTTCATTATTCAAAATGATGTTGTCAATAACATGATGATCTTTTTCTAAATATATAAGGAAAACTTTACAGAACTGAATTTATTAATCAGCATTATTTTAATTTTGTGCATATAAAGCTCAAGGGCCATATTACTTCAAGCCCAGTTCATTCATTATATTGACAATACTTTACCTTGACAGTGCAAGCTCCATAATATTGAGATTTATTAGGACTGAGAATTAAAGTGACAGCCATAATAGTTGTATTATCTTCAGCTCATGAAGTTCTTGGCCTACCAGATTTAATTGTATCGACCATAGATCCCATAGCTTTTAATTTGTTTATCAAAGAAAATATAGTTGATTTTTTTTTATTAAATTAAAAAACTCAAGCAGCTCGTATGACATTGCATCCCTGCCATGCCTGCTTAATAATGTGATTAACATGACATACTATGTATGACAGAGGTAGGCACCAATCTCCACATGAAAAAGCCACCTAGCCACAACAAAGGACACTAAATAGACCTGCCGTTGCAGTCATGATAGCTCCCAGGTGATGTTTGACTGCCTTAGACAGGGATGAGAACAGACATAAAAAATCCATGGAAATATATTTTTACTGTGCCCATATATAAATTATAAAGAAAAATATAAGACTGATACATTATTAAGTATAATATTTGTGAATTTATAGAACATAATTATATATATATAATATGTGTGTATTCATAGTTTTACTAGTCTATTTAGTCTTTGTGTTTATTTATCTAAATTCTGTATTTTGTGATGTGGAAATTTTCTGTGGTATAGAAATCTTTTGTGGTATGGAAATCTGTAACACAAAATCAAATGAGATGTTATGATGAAAAACAGCCTTTCTCCCTATTGTTTTATTGCATATTGGGACAATTACTCTGACCTCTGCAGAATTCAGCAAATCCACAGAAGATTCTCATTCCTGCTTAGAGTACTAGTCAGAAGCACAGGTCAAGTCCTTATTCATATAACAGCCAATAAAATATTTTCCATAAATAGTGACAGGGTGGATTTGAACACAGGACTTTATGATTTAGAGACAGATGCACTACTCCTGAGCCAATAGGCTGGTAGTTAATTTAGAATGACATGAGATGCAACCTCTTAGACAATTGTCTTTTATGAACTTTTTTATTGATAATAATTCTTTATTGAATAACTTAATTGCATACATTTTTCTTTAGTCATGACTAATAAATTTTGTTGAAATATGAATGCTAGCATGAATGCTATTTTAATATTTTACCAGTTTTAAAAAAAAAAAAACAGAATTAGTTTTCAATCATTTAATTAATGCCTATAATAATAATTAATAGACATAAAATTGGTTTAGTTTCGTTACTTTTAAATGCTTATTTTTGTTATTAATTGAATTTCAGTAGATTTATTAATTTATTTTGCCTAAATTAACACAAAATTGATAATAAATGTATATAATTTTCTGTAAAAAGTTGAACTATAAAGAATAGAAGATTAACAAAATTGTAGCTTGTAGATATAGTCTCAGGTAAGCAAAATATAAATTTCGTAATGGATAAAACTAAATTTTTTAATATCAATTTATTAAGTAAAATATTATTATATTAAATATTAATATGGATTTACATAAAACATTGAATTATTTATATATAATTTCATTTTAATGAAACAAAAATAACAATGAAGATTTTAACAAATAACAATTAAAAATCATAAATATCAAAAGACAGAACCTATATGGTGTAACAATCAGGTAAACCGTTTAAATGTTATGAATCTGTGATCATTTTATAATATAATAACAACATTTACCTTGGATATCGAAAATGAAAAGACGCTTCAATAAATATAAATAATTTGTTTAATTTAAACAAAGTATTATATATGAAATCAGTTTTATGAATATATTTAAAATCTGCATTTTTAATAAAATATCTGTATAAAATTAAAACAAAAACGGTATTTTTTTAATTTTTCTCTATAAAAAATATATATTTAACATGACGTTAGAATTATTTAATATTAGAAAAAAATTATTTAAAATTTTGTAATTGTTATACGTTTTATACGTTTTTTCAAAAGTGTTTTGTTAAACCGGAGAGTGCATCCTGTGTGTTTTTAAAAATTGGCCATTCTGGTTTCAATAGAAATATGTGCTGAACATACAGACGGAAAATTAAAACAGGATACTAAGGTTTAGTGGATCTGTTCGAAATTAATAAAATAATAATATGGAATCCTATAGGTTGACGGATAATATTATAATAGAATTAAACAGAGATATATAATAGAATCAACCCTAATTTTTTAGCATATGTAATAATTATAAGCATACATATTTAACAAAGGGACTGTCCAATAATTGCGTCATGTAAAATAATGATCTAAAAATAATGCAACATTTTATATAGTAATTATAACTTTCATCTAGAACCTATCTAGCTGTTTAAATTTGAAAATTTAAGTTAAGAACAGTGTTGGGATGCTCACGAAGAATGTTTCAAAGAAAATTAAAGTAAAAAAGCATTCATTCGTAGGTTTATTCGTTCTAAATCTATATAAAAAATTTTTGAACAATGTTTTATAAATGGGTCTATCCAATGCAATATAGTTTATTTGCTTACATATTTCAACGAATTAATTTATTGAAATAACAAAAATTATCGATCTATAGATTCTTGATTATATAAATATATATATATGTATATGATTGCATAGGCCTTTTACTCAAGATATCCTTTTATCTTGTTATACGTACGTCCCAATATTATAGTTGTCCATGGATATGATATAAAAGTTTAAGATATATATATTTTATAAAACAGTTTATCATTTTTTAATAAAAGTTTTTCCTTATGTCACATCGTACGCTGTGCATGCGGTGTATTGAAATATACCGCACACCAAACCGCTCATTTATAAACTTCTAGTGAAAAGTATAATTCTAGATTGTTATAGGTTATTTAAATGACAATAAAAGTACATATGCAGTATCAGTATCAAGATTAAAAAAAATATAAATTAAAAATTATTTTTAAAAAAGATCAAAAAACATAATAGGATGATTTAGTAAATTTATCTGATTACAAATATTCTAAAAATTATAGTTGTTAATATTATTAAGCTCAAAATATATATTATTTTCCATTATATAATTTGTACAATCATTTCTTTTTAAATAATGTTTAATTTAAAAAAAATACCCTTCCATTTTTAGAATCGCATCCGTTTCAATATGAACATCATTTGGATGAAATGTTGGATTTATCTCCAAAGTATTTATATCTTTTTCAAGAAGTTTTAAGGAACTTTTTCTTTGACAATACATTTGTGATTTATGATAACCTCACAATGCTTTTAAACTGCTTATTAAAAAACAACAGAACCCCGCGGTGTTTATATAGTTATACATTTATAAAGTATATGAAATATAATATATAGGCTGTTTTAAAAAAACTTTTGCAATCAAAATGTAAATGACTATATAGATATTTAACAGAAATAAAAATATGTTTTGAATTGTCGCTGTTATGTATATATCGCATTTTATATATTCAATTTTGTATATTATATGAACAATTCAATTATAAATTAAATTGAATCTTTCGGTATTGGGGTATAAAAGCGCAAAATTTCCGACACAGCGATAAATCGCTGCGGTCCCAAATAAATGACGACATTTTGGTACGAATGCGAGTTGCCGCCAAATATTTTTTCCTTATTTTATCATTTGTCCCCGGGTGTACAGATTCAAAAGTTTCTTGCTAGAAACGGCTATGTAAAATTTCGAGTTGTGAAAATTCACAAAATTCAAATTCTCAATTTTTATTGGCTGTTGTATAATTCTCAAATTTATCGGGTTAGTAAATAAACTATTAGCGCGCACATTTATTTTTGAAACCATGATACGAATTCGTCAAAGCAGACTGAAATATTTCTATATAAAAACTATAAAAAGTTATTTCATTTTGTACAACATTACATAATTACATTATATGTACATATATATATTCTATTATTTTAAGAAATTTATGTATCAATTTGATAAGTATTTATTTAGATGAATTGAAAAAAAGTAAAAATTGAAAAATTTGCGAGCTAGATGTCTACAATCGTTATCAAGTAAAATATTATTTTTTCAAAATATTATCTTTAATTTATATATACCATTGATTATACCATGTAATTACATTTTCAGTTTAGTAATTTTTTTAAAATTGCTTAAGCATAATTTATATATTACATACAATATAAACTTAAATTATGTAAACTACTAAAAGTAGTATATTTTGTTCGATATAAGCTTTAGTAGATTAATCGAGGTAGATTCAAGTGCGCCAAATCGAGCTAAAATTAAGGCAGTTTTTCCGAGTTCGAAATATAGCAGATAAGGCGATGTCGATATCGCTGCAAGATTTTTCGAAGTAGATTCTAGTGCGCTAAATCCAGCTAGGTTCGAGCTATCCTTTGCCACTGGATTATTCTTCTCATAAATAATCTATATCGTTTCAATTATTACATTCATATTATTAATACATTATTTAAAATTTAGTTAGATATATTTTGTTTACAGTTTACATGCAACAATTTTTATTCAAATAAAAGTCAATATTACTATATTAAATTGAAAAATGAATAGATTATATCATATTGAAAGCAGATGTGGAAAGAATACATAATAACAGTCTGTGTGTTTTCTGCAGTAACGAAATTATATGAGCAAGGAAAGGGGAGTTCTATCATGAACTACATTATAAAATTGTTGTCTGAATGGTCTCAACAAATAAATATTACGCAACTAAAATAAAATAAGAGACACTGGCAATGACAGCAATAATATAGAAATTTTCTATCATGGGTTTCGTTTCTCACAAATATAATTTTAATTTTGTATTATTTTTACTATATATACCTTTCGAAATGACCGAACATATACAAGTTAGCTTATAATAAATGTATTATTCACATAATCCAGATTTATTTTCCAGAGGGTAATCAGGATTTTGCATTGACTCTCTTAATCAGGATTTCTCATTTACGCTCTCAATCAGTATTTTCCATTTACACTCTTAATCAGGATTTTCTATTTACGCTCTTAATCAGGGTTTTGCATTGCCGCTCTTAATAATTCCCTCTTAATCATGGGTTTGACGCTCTTTTTACAGATTTATCGTTTAGTTTTTTTGGCGTATTTTATTATATATTATTACCAATATTCAATATTTTTCTTTATAATATAAATAAATATATATATATGTATAGCTAGCCGATCATATATAAATGAAGTTCTAATGTTGTGGATTGAGTTAGAGAGGCACAGAATAAAATATAAAATGTAAAATACAAAAAATGCATAATAAAAGAAGGGATTCAATTTAATTTAAAAGTAAAATAAAATAAAATCTAATTAATGTGATTTTTTTCTTAAATTTGTATTGTATTATATTTTTAATTGCGTTAATTTTATGTTTTACAGTGTTAATTATTTTACTTAAATTTTACATTGTATATGATACATTTATCATAAGAAGTTGGATTTGTTTAAATGAATCATTTTCGGGAGATGGCGCGGTGCAAAATGAAGATCAACGCTTTAATACTTCCCATTGCAGCACAAAGTAATTTTTTAAATTATTAATTCAGTCTGGAGTTTAATTACCGAGAGTTTCTCGAACTTCTTGTTTATTTGATACTTGTGAAGAAGAGCAAGATAACTTGACATTTTCAAAAATATTTCTAAGGCACCATTATGTTTATTAACAGATTCTCTTATTTTAAAATTGCATTTTTCAATAATTTTGCACAAAACTGTTTCATCATCATTTGCATTTAATTATCAGCTCGCTCTCTTGAGTAAGCTTCTTCCTTTAGCTCATGACTAAGATTTTGCTTATTTGACATGATTAGTGGGACTGTTGGTCTGCACATTTGCCAATATTTGCTATTATTACTAATTAGTAATATATGCACTGTGCAAATTTACCAATTGTTTTAAAAAATTCTTAATAACTTAGATACAAATTTAAATTATATATGCAAGCACTTTAATATAATAAAATATTTAATACTAAAACAATACTATTTTTTATTTTTAATAAAATTATTAATTTTTAAATTCAATTTAAAGCTCTTTAATTTACAACAGTTATGTATAACATATTTAATAAAACAAATTCATTAAATTTATAAGTTTAAACATTAGTTATTTATTTTTTTTTATTCAACAAATTAAACAGTCAAATACACAAAATATTATGTAAATTGGTAATTAGCACAGTGCATACTCCATAGAGAAAATTGGTAAAATGTTCCAAACAGGACCAACCAAGACAGATATCATAACCTATACAACACTGATGAAATATGGAGAAAACCAGGATGAACCTTTGAATTCCCTCTCATTTGCATCACCATGATAAATGAAGACAGCAGTTTTGGACAACCTTGTCTGTCTGGGCAGCTTCCTCTCTTAATATAGGATTTAAAAAATAGTTAGGTCTTTTAGGGACAGTTTGTAACCTAGGTTTTGGACTAGTTTTGAATTCATTCCTTTCTTTCAAATGCTATATTAACAGCAATGTCTTGTGCTTATTTTTCTGATTTGACAATACAAATGCCAACTATCTTGGATTTCTCATTTCCATCTTCCACCACAAGCAAATACTGCAGAGGCATATTTAAATTGTTATGATAATTCATTGTATCAATAATGACAACCTCTGGATATGCCACCATCACTTTCATGTCAGATGTTTGGTAATGTTGGCTGCATTTTACCAATCTGCACTTATTACTAATATATATATTATTTTTGTAAATTTGACTATTTTATGTTAAATTAAAATAGTAATAATTCTACTATAAATAATAACTAATAAATATGTATATATAACTATATATATTTATTTTTTTGCTTGTATTGAATTTGTTTTATTAAATAATTTACACATCACTGTTGCAAATTTGACTGCTTTAATAAATTGAATAAAATAATTCTATTAAAAATAATAATTAAAAAAAAATATTTTTGTATTAAATGTTTTATTATATTAAAGTGTTTGTATATAATTTGTTTTTTAATTCAACATAAAGCAGTCAAATTTACAAAAATAATATATAAATTGGTAATTTGAGCAGTGCATATTAGTAATAAGTGTGCATATTAGCATGCAAAAATAGACAACTTCATAATATACAAATTTGTCATTTAACATGCAATTTGGTTCTTTTTTAGGCTGCTGCAATTGTTTGAGAGTCTTGTTTATAAAAGGTTTTCTATGCCTCAAAGCTATCAAATTTTGGATCAAGTTCATTATGGTGTGGAAATATTATATTTAAATTTAGTGTTTTAAAATAAGGACAGTTCTACAAATAACAATTTAGTTGTTTTATTCATGTTTTATAATTATAGAAATTTTGGTTATATGAATATTTTTATTATAAGTATTTTTCTGTACAAATAATTTAAAAAAATATTTTTTCCTGTACTCTACAAATAAGCACAAAAGATTTTGTACAAAAATTAAAAATTTGAACAGGGAAAGGGGGAACAACAAGCAGTTGGATAGCACAATTGCACTTAACTATAAGTTAGAAAAGGTAATATTTTGATTTACATATTGTATCATTTACACTAGGATCTAAGTGTATTGTATGTGCTTTTGATTAAATATCTGGTACATGGCTCCATCATAGCATTGTCCTCACTACAATGAGAGAGATTCCATGATGCTGTTGGCAATTATGTTTTGGATATTAATAAATTGCAAAAAGTTTTCATGACATTCAAATTGATTACCAGCTTGCATTCCAGGAAATTTATACTCTGCATATTCAGGGTTTGAAATTTTCTGGATTTACCCAGATTTCCCGAATTTTTGGTTTAAATTTTATCATTTTTCAGATAAGCAAAAATATTTAGATGTATCTTGAGATATGCTAAAATATGCAATAAAATGGATGGGGGTGTGGTATCTAAAATGCATGGTAAATACCATGATTTAAGCATACTTTAATATCCATAAGCTATGTCTGGGATGCCAGGAAATACATTCTAAAGTCTAAAATCCAAAAAAATATCCCAGTGAGTTGGGATTCATAGGCTTGCTCTACAGGCTGCTTCTCATAGTTTTTTTCCAAATTTTTTTGAACCCAATTTTAAGCCCTGTATATTTATCAATATTAATCAAGATTAGGTGTATAAGGTAAGCTGGATATATCCTTATTGCAGCTTGGATTGCATTTAATGCAAACTGGGTTGATTCAACCCATCTGATGCCAATACTCAGTTGCTCTTTGTTGGATATTCTGTATACTCATCTGCAATGATGGAAAAGGAATGGGGCTCAATATCATTATCAGATTACAAAATATCTCTTTCACAGTTAGATTATATATTTAATTTTGAATCCTATGGCTAAAATATTTGTCTCTTTTTTAACACAAAGCCAATTTTTTAAAAGAGAATCATTTTCACCCTGCAGCTTGATAAAATTTTACTCATCTTCCAAATCACCTTGAATAGGTGAAATCACCCATAGATTGTTAATGATCTTTAGAAGACACTTTTAGTTTTGTTTCTGACATTGTCACTGATAAACACTCTATAGTTATGTCTTTTGCCTTTAAGAAAGATAATTTTAATTCCACAGCAAGTTTGATGATTGTTGCACTTTAAATTTGTGTGTAACTTTTTTCACCAATTGTTAATTTACTGGCTGTAAATTATTTTTTTACTGCATAAAAAAGATAATTTTACTATGAATAATATTGTTAAATTCAATACAGGAATGGAGATTTTTATTAAGGGTAATTGCATATTAATTCCAGTATTTTCTTTCAGTTTTGATCATGGCAAGTAGACCATAGTTATAATTACAAGATATCCATCAAATAAGTGTAAATTCTGAGCTATGTTTCATTTTCTTGCATCACATGGTTTAATACATAATACTATGCAGTGTGAGAAGTGTCATATTTCAAATTACAGGGATGACTGCTTCAAAAGCGCATTGATTATATTCAGGAA
This sequence comes from Vannuccia rotundouncinata, assembly GCA_034780395.1. NCBI lineage: Eukaryota > Metazoa > Platyhelminthes > Proseriata > Coelogynoporidae > Vannuccia > Vannuccia rotundouncinata. The sequence goes on along the minus strand of JAUZNC010057051.1, from coordinate 33,838 downwards.
ATGTAAAGATTAAATCTTGGGTTTTAATACTGTTTGTATAAGTAATTATTCATGTTTTTTTGATATATCTTTAATTTTATGACATATATGTGCCACTAAATATGTTCTATTGATGTAAATTGGCTTGATTTAACTTGCTTATTATTATTATTTTTAGGTTGTATGTATAATGGGTGTCATGAATACCTTCACTCATATTCAACGTGTTAGAATTCTGTACAAATCAATTCTACGACTACATCGCGCCCTTCCTACAGAGATGCAGGCTGTTGGTGACAAATATGTTCGAGAAGAGTTCAAACTACACAAAGAAGCTGAGCCAGAATTTGTTGGATTTTTCATGAAAGAATGGACGGTAAGGATTTTAGTTCTAATTTAAGAATATTATTTGATAATAATTTTGATTGTAATTTTCATCCTACTGATGGGCCAAAATATGTCAATATTAGGTACTTCAGTATTAAAATATTACAATTAATAAAAAGTATGGTTTAGTCAATAGAAATATATTTTTTTATGTAATGCTTACTTTGATTGTATAGTAACTTGAAAAATGGGCTTTATATATAATATTTAACAATCTTGAGCATATTGGACAGGTTAACATTACGATATCAGGTATTATAATGTATGTGAATTTGTAACTTACATTCCCCTATATATATTGTTTTATAGTTTTAATATATCTAATATATCTAATATATCTAATTTAATAAAAGAATTGTATATTGTAAAAATTCTAAATATATTATCATTTTACTGAAATATTTCAAAAAAAGATTATTTCTAAATTGTTATAAATCAATTCTAGAATATTATAAGTTAATTAATTTATTATACTTAATTACTACTTATAAGTAGCGAGTGAAGTTATCTACATATATAATTGTGTGATATGTATGGTGTATTTTTTTCAGAGTTATGCCATCAGTTTGACAGAACAAATCCAGTTGTCAACGCGAGAATCTGTGGACAACCATAAGAAGCCATCAATCGGGGAGTACATAGAAACAGAGGGTTTTGATCAATTCAATGAGGACCAGTTAAAACAATTGCTTGTCTTAGCTCAAGAAATTCACAAACCCCCGGAAACTCTCTGAATCGATTGTTATTTATAGATTTGTAGTTATAGTTTTGTGTTTAGTTGTATGATTACTGTACAGTCCAGGGGAGATACATTGTTTGTTCTTTTCTAAGTATTTCTATCCTTATGATTAAACATTTATCTAGTTTTAGCATATTGTAATTTTATACATTTTCAAACGTTATCCTTTTTCCTAGACATTTGCTATTGACATAATTTTGTTAAATTAAAAAGAAACGCAATTATTCATAACTATTTAAGAATTATAGACGCTATAGTCTAGCTAGAGACCCCATACAGTGTAAATTGATATGCATCGTACACTTATCGCTAACCATATAATAGTAGTAGGCGAAGAGCTCTAGTCTCACTTGTATACGGTACAATTAACAAGTTTTGAAAATATTTCCCCTCTGACCGGATTTATCGTCCTTTCACAATAGTTCAAGAAAGTAATTACCAAGTAAAAGCAATAATAGCCCAGCTCTGTGTATCTCCTCTTCCCTCTACAATTTTGCTACATACCTCAGAACATTTCTTTGACTGGCGCCCTGATTGTAATCTCAAATTTTTATATCATTGATTATTGGCGAAAATAATTATGATAAAAATGGAGTAAATGTCGCTTGCCAAAATGTTTGTTTAAAAGTGGTAGATTTTTAGCTTGGTTTGGGGTTCCCTTAGGAATTTTTTAATTCATGAAACTTCTGATTGTGTACATTTGCATCTGACCTAGGCATTCAAATTTTTTTGTAAATATATATAATTTATATCAAGTTTTACTTTTTATTTAATTCTGCTTCAGCTGATAAGATTGTGTTTGGCTGTAACTATTTATGTTACATAGTAGTTCTTGTTTGCAATGTATACTTGAGTATTGTTCAAAAATCATATTCATTGCATTATTTTTAGTACAATACTGTTAATTATTATCACGTTTATCTAAATAATTAGTTATATTTTTCTGGAATAATCCTTAGTGAAATAATACAGATAATAATATTGTTCAAGGTAATGTTGTGAGTTAAACATTTGGGCCGAATCAATGCATGTTTTAATGATATAATTGTCTCTGAAAGTTGAAGTTTTCATAGTTTTACAGATTAAAATAATTCTTTAGCTGTTTAAACTGAATTTAAATCTTTTTAGGTGAAATGATAATAACTCGAATATATTTCTACAACTTAATGTGCAAACTTTTCGTTGCAATAAAATTCAGTTGTTGCAAATTATGCGTATAACGTTCCTACGAGTCTTGAAATTCCAAAATCCATTCCATCATTCGAAAAGTTTTAGAATTTATGGTGTCCAATCTCAATTTTCTTTCATCAATTATTAGTTAGTGTTTTGAATAATTTAGAAGAGCCAGATCTATATGGAACATTTTAGTTTAACATTAGTTCTATTTCATATTCCATATTTCAGTAACTTAACAATACACATATAGTAGAGCAATTTCTTACATCACTATTAATATTCATTGTAAATTTGCATTTTGGGCTTGTTTCTTTAACGTATTATTTAAATATGTACCACCTATAAATATCATGACATACTCGTGTTTTTAGGTGTTTAAAGTAAACGGCTAGAATTTCTCAATTGTGTCAAAGCTTTTAAAAATTTCGGTCTAACTCTGATTTATAATATAGTACTTCTATATTAATTTGACTTCTTTTCTGCATATTAAATTTTATTTTTAATACTACTATTTGATAAGAGATGGACTTATAATTGAAATGTCATCAAATGTTTTGAAGATCTGATTCATTCAAATGTCACATTGCTGTGTTAACAATTCGTATGTTATATTTAATTATTAGATGAGTCGTCTTTGTTAGCACAACTGTATAAACACACAGTATCATATGTTAATAGATAGCATATACGACTAAATAATTATCTTGCAAAGTAATTTATTTTTCATTAATATACTTAACTTGCATAAAATAATTCAGTTAATCATTTTAGTTATGTAGCTATGTCTGATACAATTATAGACATTATGTAGAAAAATGTGTTTTTATATATTATCGAAATGTTGACTGACTGTAAATTTAGATGTACTACATTGTAATTATGTAATTCATTGTAATTATCAGGGTTTAACTTTATTTGCTATCTTTATGCATCTTCAAAATGACTATTGCAACCACACCATGAAAAGACATAAATAACAAAATTTTATTTATATACATTTAACAAGTCGTTATATAATGAAATTAATTTATATCTGTAAAAAAAAAGAATTTTTAATTAGCCACTCACATATTTTGTGCCATTTTTGAATGTTTACTTGTAATTCAGTTTACAGATCACCATTGCAGTATTAATTAGTATATGGATAATTTCATTAAAAATCTATCAATATTATCAATATATTTTTCTTTATAATTTTAACAAATCTGTACATTTGTAATTTTTTATTAAAAATCGTACTGAACTATGGAGCGCAAAACAATTTAGATTGATACTGGTACTAGAATCATAGCCAGATAAAAATCAAAATTTGTATTTCAGATTAAAACATTTATTATAAAATATTTTTTGTCAGAATGCATTTAAAAAATTTGTCTTTGTTACTATTGGATTCTAAAGTTAAAAAGTATAGTTGTCAGTAGTTGACAACAATGTCAGTCATCAACCATGGCATGAAAGCTGTGCACTATATATAATGTATATTTAAAAAGAGATTATGTTGAGTGTATGGTTGCATCAAAACAAGCAGAAGATAATGGTCCACCAGTCACATTTTTCTGTTTTGCTCAAAGAATTCTTGAAGCATTCGAAAAGGGAGGAATCGAATTAATCACGATCTATTATAACTCGTAATGAAAATTCAGCGGTTTACTTATTAAACCAATTTTTGGTGGCATTGAAGAACTCATAATTAATTTGAATATAATCCGCAGTGAAAGAATTGTGGTGTCATTATTGATTGGTTTAGCAGATTAACACTGTACATACATGTAGAACAATTTGTATACTTTAGATTTATCCTAGGGACTTTCATTTGCTAGAATTGCCCATTTTAATTGAAAAGGGCGCCTAAAGACGATGAGTGATCAATCTATGTCGCCTACGCTAATTACCGATATGTTTATGTCTGATTAAATGTCATCAACCCTTCAGCTAAATAATAATACACAAATTGCTTTCAGAAAATTACTTTCATTCCTGGGAATTTAGTATAAAATCGCTATTTAAACCGATTTTACCATATTGCTTGACAAATAGGTCCTTCCATTCCTCATTCCCCCAATCACAATTTTCTACATTGTGGTATAAAATCTATAGTTAACGAAGACAATTAATTTATTATAATAGTTAAATTCTATTATGTATAAAGAATTATTTTAGGATAAAACAATTTTAAAAATATTATGTTTTTATTTTAAATAAATTATTGTTTGCATTAAGATAAATGCATTCATTTTTAAGGCGTCAACTGTTATTATTAGTGCCTAATTTGGATACCTTCTCTTCTCCGTCTTCCTATTTTTCTTCAATTACGAATATTTTTGGCTTTGGATGTAAATTACCGTTATTTCTTCCTCAATATACCTACTGGCAGATATCATGCTTTCTCAGATTTGCATCCGACTGTAATGTATGATTGCATGCTGGGTCTTAGCTTAGTATAGGTGCGTGCCAAATACCGTATCTACCTTCTCAGTAACACAAAGGGTATTTCCTATCGCCTATTGATGTCACTTCCTCCTTCCACACAAACCCAATATGGCCTGTCAGCTGTATTTCGATTCGGTTTGTCCACAGCAGCGCAGATTTGTAATGTATGTAATATATTAGAAGTCGTCAGCATTAGTTTTGACACTGCAATTGAAAATCATGCCTAGAGTCAGCAGAATTATTGCCGACGAATTATCTTACCTCTTTCTCTTCTTTGGGATACTGCCACTGGCTTGCTTCAACTCTATATAATCCTGTATTGGGTATATTTCTTCGTTACTGCAAAGCGTTGGTTGATTTGGTATTGTCGGAGAAAATAATGCAGCATTGTCTTATGATTGGGTAGATTTCATTCTAACTGTACGGCCAGGGCCCCCATATCGATTGCTTCCTGTTTTATATCTGAAGTGGAGACAAGTTGTATTTATTTGTAATAGTTCTATTGTTCTCTTGTCTTTTCGTAGCTTATAAGTTTGCTATTATAGAGTTCTTCTGTGAACTGCCATAAGGGAGATTCATTCTGATATATTTTTTTATTTTCTGGTAAGTTCATTATTGTGAAACTGTTTTTATTTTCACGATATATTACTCTTTTTTTTTCATTTCGAATTTGTTCAAAATTGTTGGTTAATTGTGTGCGTTAATTAATGCGTTATTTTGAAATTGTATAAGATATGTAACTTGAATATTTCCATGACATTTATTCATTTCTAATGAATTTGTTTAGGTGTATAGTTTGATTGGTTTTTAATATGTTGATCTGTATCTGAAAATTTGTCTTAAAAAGCTTTTATTTTTCGACTGAAATATATTTTGCTAACGAAATCAATAATTTTAATTTTTATGAATATTTTAAACTAGTCAACTATGTTAATTATTTATATATTTTTTACAATTACAATATATTGCGTAATATTATATATTACAATACGTTACGTCATTTAGTGCGCACATATACCGTAATTATACCATTGTGCAATTTGCCTATGTACATCTTGACAGAACAGGCCAAAATATATCGGTGATCAACATATATATGTATGTTATGAAGTTTTATTGCTTTAAATTAATTAAACGGGAATTATGTATTAAAAACGATAAACATTAAGTATTTTTAAAAATTAATATAGTGAATATTTAGTTATTTAAATATTTCTGATACAGTAGAATTTGCATACGTTGTCAGTTTGACTAACTCGTGCACTTTTACTATATGCCCCAACAAATATATATATATATTTTTTCATATATTAAAATTTGCTTAATTCGTACATATTTTTAGTCCCCTACTCTGGTGTGCCAAATAAGCAGGGGGTGGTTGTAATAATCGGGGGGTCCATCAATTTAAAAAAAATCAATAATCGGGGGGGTTGCTTATATTGTATATAAAATCACTAATCAGGATGGTCCAAATAAACGGGGTGTTGCCTATTTTTGACACTAAAACAATATAAAATTCATCTAACAGTCCTATTCATATTTAAATATTTATATGTATATATATCTTGATTAGTGAAATATTGGACAAAATATATGTAATATATAATATGTATAACTATTGACTAATATAAATTATTACAATAAATTTTTATAATATCTGAATTTCTCACAATTTACGTGTAATTCTATAATAATGTACAATTAAATTAATAATTTTTAATTCAGTCATATAAACAGTCATTGTAAAATATATATTTTTAAATTTATTATTTGGATAATAGTTTTTATAATTACTTGAAATGTAATTGTATATCTCATATAATAATTATATAAATTAGGTAACCCATTAGATATCATTCATATAGCCAGATATGTAGGCAGTTTCGTCAAACATCAAACACATTTTGTCTTTGATTTAAATTTTTGTTTGTTTTCAAATTTACGATTATTTAAATTCAAAAATAATTTATAAAATAACTTTATGCTTATTGATTAAACTAACTTTGAATATTTAAGCTACATTTTTATTTATATTCTTGAGTAGATATTTTCTAAATTTCCTTGACCCGATTCAATAAAATTTTGTACACAATTTATGAAAATTTCTGTTTATTATGCCCTAATAGCTATGTCTAGTTTTGTGAATATTTTATAGAAACATTAACTCTAGTGTAGGATCCTTCAGCCAACATTTTATCTGATTTCCATAATTCTTTTTGGAATCAATGCATTTCGATTAATTTGAGTTTCCATCAATTCAAATTACAATTTAAAATCGCATCGCAAGTGTCAGTTCTATTGGGAGAAGAAAACAGAATCCTTTTGAGGGGAGTGGGGTGGAGATATATAAGAGAAGCCACAACAAAAAGTGGTTCGGAAATCAGTGTACTGCACTTTTGCGTCGTTGAAATATACACACAAGTCAAGTTTTCTCACAGAGGTTAGATAAATGAGATCTCCCGGGAAAGCAACGTAAAACGGAGAATTGCATTAACAATTAGATTAGAATTTGGGCTGAGTTTCTGGTGCTATTTTGAACGGAGAAGGCGCTAGCCTAGCTATATTGTAGCCGTGTACCTAATACAGTTATAAAACACGACCGATGTATTGGATACATCGGAAACTGAAACTGTTCTAAAATTCATCTGCCTTTAATTTCCTTTCGATTTGGTTAAGATGTTTGATCAATCCATTTCGGGATAAAAAATGAGTTTACATTCCCCAAAGATGGACGTAAGCTTTGTTAATCCTAGACTAATCAGTGAAAAAATAGTATAATTTAAGCTGCGTATGTATATATAGGGTATATTAGATAGTATACCTAGCCACGGTATATTCAGAAAAACTTTTTTTATTATGAAGCAAATTTTCCTTGTAGTTAGTTTTTGAAGTGTATGTTTCTGTTTAAATGAGTTTTTTCAGGTTGTGAATATTTTTCTTCGCATGTTCCTTTGTTTTATTAAAGGAAGTCAATTAAAATAGGTTTTTAAAACATCGTACTTACTGAGTTTCTTATATATTTTCAAATTTGGATTGTCTGTTAAACTTGTTATTAAATTTTTCACGAAATATGAAAATTGTATACATTTAATATTATCACATGGGGGAATTTTTTAAATAATTAAATATATATATTTTTAAGCTACACTGCGTAACAATACTATTTATGTTTAAGATTTTTACTTTTAGAGAGAAAAAATTTTAAAATCGATTATACTTTAATGTTTTGTATTTGCTTTTTATTATAGAATGAAATATTTTCAATTTTAAACACAATTATTACATATAGAAAAATTAAAAAGTGTCAAATTCTTTGATTGTCATATCGTCATAAAAATAATTTATAATTTATTTATTTTCACAATTTTATTCTAGTCTAGAATTATTTGCTTTATGTTTGAAATATGGTTCTACATTTTTAAACTGCTATAAAAATAAATTTAATTTAAAGAAAGAACAATTTTATTAAGATTTATGTATTTTAATGTCAATATTTTCTATATCGTGTCTGCTGATTTAGTCAAATTCATTATGGTGGTTCTGTCCAAGGAACCAGATTCTCACTCTCAATTACATTTCTTCATATATATAGAAGTTTTCAAACTAAAATGTTATTTTTAAGAAACACTCAAATATTCATAGTAGAAATTTTCTTTATATTAAATGATCGATTTTCAAATATTTCCAATCTATCGTCTCATGCTTTATTTCTCCATTTTATTTCTTTTGAAAAAATATTCTTCGATCGCTATACAATTTATTATCAATTATATTACATTCTTTTTTAATGAATATATTTTGGACTTAACTTCTTCAAATTGATCATTTTAGCTACTGAACCTGCGTCACCTAACTGCAATGTATAATTTATTAGTTCTCAACTTTTCGAATTGTTATCATTTCACTCTCTTGGTTAATGGTTGCCTGTGAGTATAATATATCTTTCAAATTATTAACTAATTGAGTTTTCCTAGAGCCCTTTGTTCAGCTAGATATGGCACACAATATAAGAGAGCTCGCTCGCTAGATATTAGAATCGCTTTTGTCTCTCGATCCTGAACCGGCCAACTGCTTATTCAAACATCTTACCTTCTTGGATAAACTCATCCTATTATCCCGCTAGATTCTACCGTGCTATATAGAACCAACTTAACGGTGTATGTTGGTCATCTCAGAGTTAATTAGATACAGTCTGCTGACCTCACTGCCACGAAGATATGAGCTGTTTCTCAAAATCAATAAAGTGTGGGAAATTATTTGAATATAAAATTCTTGGCGTTCATAATTGTATACTATTAGTGGTATACATACAATTTTTTATTGCTTTTCCACAGATAATTATAGTTAAATAATTTCTTAGTGTATAAATCGGTTCAAAATAGGGATTTTTATTTTTCAGTTATTATGTAAATTGTTACAATATTTTTAATTTTTTCAAAATGTGATGAGCTGATTCGCTCCCAGCTTATAAGCTTAGATAGATTAGTAGTTCAATCAAGTTATCTCGAAAGTCAGAAAAGGATTTTTTGTTTAAAATTTGAGGAAAAATTGGTTGAATATTTTATGAGTTGCGTGCTTAGTTAAAGAAAATAAAACCTCTGTTTTCATATATCCCCTGGAGGATGCAACTTATATTAAACTGTTTTGAGCCTGTGACAATGCGTCTGGGATACAATAGTTTATATTTAGTGTTCTATTATATGTTTATGTTAACGCGTATAATTATGCCAACATAATATAATTTGAATTATAGAATTATATAATTATAATATAAATTGAATTTAAATTTCGAAAAAAGGTTTTTTAAATGTATCTCTGATAGACTGTCGTATGACAATGAATGTCCAAACTATATACAAACTAGGCTGATTGATCTATGCTCGCTGAGTTTAGTGAAGCAAATTGATTAAAAAACTTCTTCAAATTGATTTTCACTGTCCACTTGATTGATGGTCGGTCATTAATTACATCAGTATGGATTTCTATAGAAGTAACTTTTCTCATGCCATAAGTATATCCTTAATTCGATTGAAATGTTGATTAATCACCTTATCAAAGTCCGTTTAGATTTTTCCTCCTTAATTTTGTTCTACACAAATAAAGTTTGTTGTGTATTGTCTGTACTTGTTGTTATATATTATTTAATGGTAATACAATTAATATTTGATTGATTGTCATGAGAATATATGACATGGTCCTTATTGCAGCTCTTATATATTTCTAGTCTGAAGAACTTATAATGAAATATAAATACATATAGTACCAGCAATTGCACACTATCTCTTAGATTGAACCTCCAACCTTCGTAGCCAAAGGGATTGTATATTATTCATATTAATAAGTATTTAAAGATTCGGTACGTATGAACCTAAATAATGTTTTTAACACGTTTAATCTTTGTTTGTTTCCTTTGTATGTTATTGATTAATATTTATTAATTATTGATCTACACTATATTATTATTTTTAGGTTTAAAATAGGTTTTAAATCTAGATTTAAAATTTGGAAATTTACAACTAAATGCAAAAGTTTTAATTTTGGATCGGCTGAAAGTAGCATTTATTTAGAAATCAAAGTAAACAAGAACTGATACTTTATTATTATCGATATTTTGAAAAATACTATTTTCTATATACAAGATGTAACTTATATTTTCAAACTACAACATTAATAATTCACAGTGCATTTATCTTACTGTTTAGCCAATAAAATAATTTAATAGTGGGGAATAATTATAATGTAACGAAGGATTTTATGAATTAGCTAAAGATAAAGTAAATTAGATAATTCTAAAATAAAAAAAATATTTGTTCATGGAATAATGTAACACTTTTGTTTTGACTATTGAATAATAGTAACGGCCTAATGTCTATCTTGATATCGAACGTTTAAGGCTCTCCAACTGCCCCAAATGCTCAAGACCCCGCGGTTGTCGCATCTCTCCGATTCCGACTTTGAAGATGTCTACGAGCCAGCCGAGGACTCCTACCTTTTCCTGGACGCGCTGGAAAACGACATAGACTTACTTCGCGTCCATCTCAAGCCAGCTATCTCCCTGGAGGTGGGCTGTGGTAGTGGGGTGATCACAAGCTTCCTAGCGATGCATCTACACCAGCCCTGTGCCTTTCTATGTACCGACCTCAATCCTTTGGTGAATAAGTTATTGTTTACATTAATGTTTTCAACTTCTTTAAATACGCTTTTTTAAATAAACAAATTAGTCATGAAGGGACCGATACACCCCGATAATTTATATAAATTACTCCCTTTAGGCGACAGAAGCTGCAATCCAAACCTTCGCTCACAACTCGCCTAATGTTGTGGATTGCATTGCCTGTGACCTGAGTGATCCAATCCTTGATCGATTAGCTGGAATGGTCGATATAATTCTATTCAATCCGCCCTATGTAGCCACGTCATCAGATGAAGTTGCCTCTTCTCTATTGGCAACCGCCTGGGCTGGTGGATTGAAAGGACGAGAGGTACATAAACTTATATTTAATTTATATGACCCTATTTCACTACTTGGTCAATATTTAAGTAGTATATTGTTTTAAAACAAAATTATTTATATAATCAATTTTCAATTCATTATCTATACTTATTGATTAAGTGTGATTTAATTCAAATTTAATTTAAGATAGTTATCGTGGTTCACAAAAACAATTTAAAAGAATCGTCTAAAATTATTAATAAACCATATAAAATCCAGTAAAGTTGGATCTACACGGTTCGATTTCCTTTTGATTCGATTTTTGTCGAATCGAATGAAAAAGTAGTCGAAAGCTTCGATTCGACTTTCGATTTTTGTCGAAGTCGAATTGAAATAATTTATTGCTTAAAATGTAACATTTAATTAATATAATATAATATTTAATTACGAAATGTAATCTATTTTTTTTAGGATTTAAAAAAAATTTAATCTAAAAATCTCAGTTGTAGCTAAAAAGTGGCAACTTCTGGTAGGGGGTGGGGAGGGATTTCCTAGTATTTGCATTTTCTTATCTTAGGGTTAGCTTTAACTAATAAGTCTTTTAAAGCATAGCTTGTCCATCCTTGTAAATCTTTGAAATAAAAGGTCATCAGATCTAAGATCATACCAAATACAATTTTATCGGTATCATGTATTGGATGGCGCCACTGTCTTTTCGTTTTATTTTTGATATAAGAAAAAAAGAGCACATAGCTCTAACACTTTCCTTATTATCATTTTTATCCTATTTTTTACCAACGGTAAGTTAAAATTCAGATTTTCAAAAACGTTCTATTCGAATCGAACCGTGTGGATCAATAACTCCGTTGCTTAACTGACTCACTATTCTTATATAAACAAGATTGAAAAATATTATATAATTAATGTAAACATTTTGAAAACCATAATCATTATATAAGAGGAAATTTTAAAATGCAACCCATGACTGTATTGTCTTTGGTAGTTATTTACTTTTAAGTTGTCGACAGATTGTAGAGAATATACATTTATTGGTAATATTAACATATTAATTTATTACATTACTTTGAAAGTTAGCAAGTAGTATAAAATATAACTATATATTAATATGTACGGGGTATCATTTGTTTTTTTATTTTATGGCTTGTGGATTTTAATAGCAGTGTCTGTTTATATATTCAAAAAATTGAACTTAAAACATTAAACCCACAAATACTTACAGGCTCTTTTAGAACATTATTGTTGCGAAATTAAATTTAATAATTTTCCAGTTTTTTCATTTAGTAGTCCCGTGATTTTTATCTTAATAATAAAACTCCAATTAAGCTTTCTTTACATCTATCTGGGTTATTATATTCGTTCACTATACAGTCATTAAATATCCATTTAGATACATACATCCCTTTTAACCTTGCTGTAAAGCTGAATATTATTGATTAAGGATATATACAGTTGTTATCGAAATTGTTTTGATAACACTGTTTTTGTGTATGTTTCCGATTGCGATACATTTTAGCTTCCTGTTAAACTGCCTCCTTTGTCGTAAAATATATCCCTGAAAATTATCACTTCGAAGATATTTTTTATGAGTAAATGTTGTCAATTATTACTGCGTCAGAATTTGTACTTTGATCCACACAGAAACTATTAATTTTTTATTAGTTTATAAACATTTTGAAAAGGCGTAGGGTTTATAAAATTGGCTTATCTGTTTGATATTGAATTCTTACAATTAAAGACAATATTCTTGATTTATGTTTTTTTATATTATATAACTAGAAATAACTGGTTGAGATGCATACTGAATTTTTTCTTCTTCATACAAAAGCAGTGAGTTTTAATAAATTCGAACTTGTTTTAATTAATTATTATAAAAAAATTCAGACTTTTTATTAAATCTGTTATAAAATTAGTAAATCACGAATTTTAGTACTTTGAAAATTAGACCATACATAAAAGTTTTACTAATTAATTTATAGTTATTAATTATTTACAAGATTGTGTAAATTAAACAGAACTGAATAAAAAGTATCCAATTTTATCGTTATATTATTTAATATTACATCATTTTATTTTAATCCATTCTCTAATAAAATTTCAATGAATTCATCAATTTTATATAATTTAAATCGCTTTATTTATTGATTTTTATTTACTGAAATAAATCTAATAGACATTCTATGTATCGATCTGTACGTATAGTCTAGTAATTGAAGGATAACTAGAACAACACAATAATGTGCAAATTAACTGCCAATGATTAATATCCTATAGAAATGTGTCAACCTTTAGAAACCCATTCTTAATTAATGATTGTAGTCACGTGACGTTTTCCTTTTTTATTCAAATAGCGAAACTTTGTCTATCGATCTGTTTCATTTATTAGGTTTAGTGTTCGACGTTTAATACCTTGAAACAAATATATATAAATGCTCCGCTCCTCCTTTGGTCCATGCAGGTGACGGACCGGTTCTTGCCGCAAGTGGGCCGTCTGCTGAGCCCGACAGGCTGGTTTTATCTTCTCCTCTGTAGTGAGAACGATCCAGATGACCTCTTTCTGGAGGCCGGGAGTCTGGGCCTGTCCTACAAAGTTGTGGCTAGTCGTAGGGCCGGCTGTGAGCGACTTCAAGTGGTCCGCTTCTTCTGGGAGAAGACCGGAAGTTTACCACCCGAGGAACAGAATAGACAGGTCATTGACTGATGTGGGGACCATCGACTGATTTGTTTTAAAGGGTGTTGGACCATGTCTTGTGTTTGGTGTGGTTCTGGAGTTTTAGATTCTTTTTCAAAATGTTATAAATTTCTGAATATCCCGTTATTGTTCGTCAAGATTTTGTTTGCCGTTTTATGTTTTTGATATATATTTTGGTGTATAATTTGGCATGAATGAATATAATTTCCACATCCTAATTGCTTATTTATGTAACAATTCATCCAATATTTGAATATAATTTTAGTTGAGATACTTATTTCAATGTTTTAGAACACTGAATAATGTGAATATTGATTTAATTTTACTGTTCTATCCTAAATCAGAATTTTTGCATTTCTGGGTATTGTTAATATTATGCAAAGTTGTTTTAATGGTTTAATACACAATTTCATGACATTATTGGGTATTTAATAGACGCACAATTTTCTATACTTTCTTGTATAGCCTATTATGCTAATATTGTAATCAATTATTTTTTCTGCTTAACATTATTATTGATTTTGTCAGTTTGATTAGTCAGCCTTATTCCAATATTTTATAAATTGATTAAACTTTGTTACGTCATCACCAACAATTAATAAGACAAGTCTATTTAGAGTACAGTGTAACCGTGGTAACCAAATCGAATTTGTACGTGGCATATTGGCAGTTAGTTCTCAGTGTGTTGTGTTTGCACTTTGTTTGAAAGCCAAAAAATTCCTGATTTGTTTTCTCGATAGAGCTCATTAACAACCTTCTTTGCCTGACATTTGTGGGCACTGGGACTTATTCAGGAAGGAAATCACCGTGTTATGGCTGATCATCACAGCGGGGGCTTGTGCTTTTAATCATATGGTGTGTGTAGAGTGATCTTCGGACTGGAATTCAAAGAGTAACCCTGTTATGTGGAACAACAAATGTGACATTCACAACTGCCAGAAATTGTAGTGGTTTATCCAGATTCCGGCCATTTTTAATTGTTTGTTGTAGAGGAAGTACGTTTGGGGGAATGTTTTGAATGTTTAAATAAATTAAATAGACATTTTGTTTGTTTCTTTTACTCAGATATTGTACTCTATCATTTATATGTTCGCTGTGAGTGTGTGTGTGTCAGCTTTTCAAATAGATCGTTTTTGGGGACCACTTTTATCATGCACTGATTCACCGCTAATGATTATTTGGAATCTATACTGTATTATAAGCGAACGTTCCCTAAATATTGATTTATGCCTTGTGATAATATGTCAAAGATTAGAATTATCGTGCTTTGATATATCGTTTTGTATATTAATCATGTTTATATGACATTCTCTGTATTATTTAAAGATGTATGCAGTTCTCTTATTGTGTTCATATATATAAAATTTCATCGTTATTGTTTAAATTATGTTTATTATAGACATTGAATTTAAATATAATAATCAATTAATCATTGTATTTGTGAACCTGTTCTTTTGAATTACGTAATTAAATAGTTGAATTTTGGAATATTTTGTTATCAAGAGTTCACATTGGGTCCTTATAGACTCCATTAATTAGAATTTAATTAATTAATTTGACTTCTATTTCAGAATAATAACAAAAACTTTTACAGTAGTTTTAAAAGAAACTTATCAAAGTGTAAATGCTACTATCATTAAAATTGTCAGTATCTGGTTTTGAAAGTATTCATGTTTGAAAATAATTTTTTTATAATTTAATAATTCTGTGAAACAAAGAGATTAGGGTGAGTCAGGAATGTATCTATGTTATGCAAATTTTTACGTTAACTTAAGTATAGGGGCCGACAAAAAAAGTTAGTTTTTTTATTCAAAGAGATTATTTAGTATTATAAAGTCATTGTGGTATAAGAAGACATCCGATCGATATCAAACTTTGCATAGCAACACTAGGAATCCATAGTTACATTGTATTAAAGTTGCTAAGCAATCGGTTACTAAGGAAAAATTTTGGGGGCCAACCAAAAATCAATACATTTTTTTATACCTATTTTCAAAAATCGATAGCGCCGTTGCTAGGGATGCAATCAAAAAATGAAGGCCACATCCTCTCAAGCTATTGATGATATCTACATGCACAAAAAAATGCAAGGTCATCGGTTGCTTAGCAATTATATAAAATAATATATAAGTTAATTAAAATATATATAACAGTTATTGTATCTTTTCGACCGTTATTTCTGGCTTTTTTTCATTTTAAACAAAAAACATTTGCTTTAACTGCGACTAAACTATAAAACAATAGGTTTCAACATTAAAAAAGTATTATTGTAAATTTTATTTTAACGAACCATTTTGAAACTCATTATATACTTATTTAAAAGGTTTTCATGTGTTTTGAACATGATTTAATTCTCGAAATGAGTCACCGAAAAATAAATGCCTAACCTTTCTAGAATAAAATGTCTGCGTAATGTCATTTATTATCAAATCTACATGTCACTTCTATAGGCTTGAACATGTTTTTTTTATTACATTTTACTGTAATCCTATTATTTCTATCGTTAAAGGTTTAACATTATCTTCTCGTACTCAAATTGATTACAAATAATGTATTGATTTAGAACAAAATTAAATTAAAAACAATTTATGATTGAAAAGTGTAATTCAATTTCTATTCATGAATATCAATATAAAATATTCAACTAATTGGACATTTGCTAAACTGATTTTCAAATACTAAATACTGATTTTAAATAAGCGTATAATTATAATAAATATATTTTTTATAATGGATTGAATCAAATATGTCGATTAATTTTAGGAAAATGTTTGATATTAAAATTGATCTTGCTATTTATTTAAAAGAAATAGGTACAGCCGGTATCGATACAGATAAAAATTGATAACATATACAATATTAATATAATACGATAGAGAAAATCAAATTCAAGGGTATAATTTAATATAAATGTAAAAATTATAATCCACTAAAAGTTATAAAAAAATCCACTATATGTATTTTTAGTTTGAACTTTCACCCTACAAAATCTGTATCTTCACACAGATATAATTGAATATGAATGTAATGAATTCTAGTCAGCTCCTTTTGTATCTATAATGGTTGAGTTTTTAAATATAAATGATACAATTTTACTTCATAATTCGATAATTATTTAAAGCAAAATATATAGAATAAATTTTAGAATATAGGTAGTAGGATTTAAAAGAATAATATATTTATATATAGATGTTCTATCACGTTTTATATTCCAAGTTCTACTTTGAAGTACATGTTAACTCTAAATTGTGTTAAACATAACTAATTTCATTTCGGCATATCTTATTTATTCATATATTCGAATTTAATAGTCGTTTTCATAAAGTACCAAATTAATAAACTGTCTAATATATATACAAATATTATTTTACTAAATTTAATTATCTGACTAATTTGAATGAGTTTAAGCGAATTTGAATTCCTTAAATTCATTTATTTTGTAGTGGACTATTAGTATGCTTGCGGACTTCAAGGACAAACACGCTGGTTAAAAACTGTCACATTTGAATGACCTAGTTCAGATTTGTAAGCTCAATCATTCACATTTGAATGTGAAAATTTATATTAACTTAATGCAAAACACAAATGAATAAAAATCAAAATCAAAATAATATTTTCGAAAAGATTAATGTAAAATCCATTAGGTAATATTATCATATAAAAGGATATTTTATAATAATTGAAACATTTTTGTCGAATTAGGGTTACTACAGTACAAGTTTATTTAATTCTACTACTGCCGTCTACAATAATTACCTTCGGAACTAGAATCGGAGACTCCTAAAAATTGAAATTGTTATTTTGAATAAACCGCATATTCCGTAAATATAGATTTATCCTTAATATGCGGTTTAACCTTATTTCCAGAGAGTGCACCTTCTATGATTTTTGCAATGCATCTGGTTACTTCCTTTTTACCGAATTTTGGTAAATTCTCTTTAAAAGATTTAAAATTTGATTTTGTTTATATTCTTATTGATCTTTAGATTTCGTTAAAAAGAGTAAAGGAATACCTTTATTTGGCTTCTTGACCTCCCAGCGTCTTTTAGTGGATATCCTTTCTGTTTCAAGACTTCTGAAATTAAAGACCTTTTTTTCTCTTTATCTTCTACTTGTGAAGGTAACGTTTTAGAATTAATTATCTAAATCAACTTCCCTTTATGTTGCGGAGAAATTTTTATATATTTGTATTATTAGATTTCTTATTTTTTGAAATAAAGAAACAAAATATTTATAATTTAAATTTTAGTTTGGTAACAATTAAGCACAGCGCAAGCTTCCGTTTTGTTACAAATATTTTTGAAAGAATAAATGAATAAATAATTTCATAAGTTGATGACAATTGTATAGTAATTAATTATTAAAAATATCTAATAAATAAAATTTTAGACAATATTTGGAAATATATCTATATATTTTCTAAATTTTTGTTCTCCATAGAAACAAAGTTTTATGAACTATATTATATTAATCGATCTGTAAGGTACACAACGAATTTTTGTTGTAAACTACTAACTAGATCGATATAAAGTTAATCAGCTGCGTCACCCAACTCACCAACTTATCTATAATCGACTTTGATTATGTAATTAATAAATTGTATATTTAATTAATTAAAAAATTTCAAGATACATCAACAAAGAAATGAAATGTCACAACAGTTGTTATATTAATATCTCAGTCATAACTAGCTGGTAAAATATGTCGGCTCCCTGCATTGAAATTATTTTATTAATCTTTAAATATCCAGTTTACATCTCTCAATCAAAAAAATATGTTTCTATTGTATTAAGTTTAACTGTGACATTTAATATATTTTATAAAATTCAGTTTTATATACGAGAGACGCAAATATTGATCCAAATGTCTTTTTTGGATTAAGATAAAGGTATAAAATTAATTTTTCACTGAATTTTTCTAATTATTATATTAAATTTTAGTTAGCTCACAATTTTGGTTTCACCTAAACTTCATAGGTATAGTCTAAAATTACTTTTTCAAAGTAAACGTATGTAGAAAACTATAACTTTTTCAATTTCAAACTGTTCCATTTCCTTTCTAAACAGCTATATAACAAATGTACAAAGGTACTTTTTAAAATCCAGTAGAAGCCAGTTATAGCACAATAAATGAACAAGCTTATTTATACCTCTATCAAAGTTTTTCAAATTTGGCACTAACTGCAGTCGACCATAATTCCTCTTTGTTGTGAAAAGGAAATCTGGCCAGCAACGGGTTGATTGCTCCAAAAACTTCGTGCCAAGCGATGTTAACGATTTAAAGCCAGGCTGTTTATAAATATCTAGACTTACTTACATACACAGAGAGGAAATTATAGCGACAACTTCTAATTGTAATTACTTTCAAATTGACGGCAAAATTGCTCCCCGGTCTAAATGCGTCCAAAAGTATAAAGTACACTTTTCAATAAAATATGGGTGACGTAAATAATAAGTTTAAATGATATTCGCAAATAGAATTATTCAACAGTTTTCGAATATGAACAAATTTATATACGTTTTAATGCAATAATATTTAATAAATTGCTACAATTAATTAATGTCTGATATCGGAATTTATTTGTTATATATCTATTGAATATAAATGGTTTAGAATTTAATTAGTTTAGAGTAATGAATGAATCAGAAAAATTAATTATGTGATACGAAAATGTTTGTTGATTTTTTGTTGATTGTAATTTTCGTAATTAGGTTAATTTTTTTTGATTTATTGCTTGTAAAATATACTAGATTAAATATTATATTATCTATTATCCAAAAAAAGTCATTTTAACTATACAAAGCTAGTTCATTATTCATTATTTAAAATATTTTAATGTGTTGGGTGTTATTTTATCCCTGAAGGCTTAAATATGTTTCCATTGTTTTTCATAACAATACTCTGTTGTAGAAATATATTGATGGAACAGAAAAAGTATTTTAAAGCGATATATAATAATTCTAGTTGCTGGTTTTATGTTTCAATTAATTTCAATTAAATTATTTTTTTATTTATTCTTTGCACTGCGTCAAAAATTTTGAAAAAAATAAAATACTTGAACTCAAAATTCAGTAGAAAATAGTCAAAATATTTTGCATATATTTCAAAATTTCGTATGTTTGAATATTTCGAATATGTTTTCGTTTATATTTCGTAATTATTTTTAAATATCGAGTTGACGTACTTCTACACTAACATCGCATTTTTAAATATATCGATTTTTCATATTTATAATTTAACTCTAATTGAACTGATAAATTCATAGTTAAAAGTTTACACAATTACAATTTTATAATCGAGAACATTCGACACGTTCTTAACCATTGATATCGTAATTAACTTCTCTAGATTAGCAAACTACTTCGCTTTATACGTAAGGCCAAATCAATTCCCTGAATAAAAATGGCCAAATCAATTGCAAACTGATTAAAATAAATTAAATTGACTTAAATAAAAAAATTCTCCAGAAAGCCAAATATTGTTATAAATATAACATATACGACAATAAAGACTCAAAATGTGTATACAAATTAAAATAACTTTTTTGTGCAAAGATATAATGACCGACTACTTAACTCTACTCTACTTTTCTATTAGTAAAATTATGGGCTGAACAAGATATAACTATTTTGTCTAACCATGTAACCTTTTAATTTAGGTTGCCGATCTATAGAAATATTATTACGATATCAGTATTAGTACTTGATAAACTTGGATATCTAAGTATCATATATCTTTAACAGAAAGGTGAGTAATAAAGCATGCATTTTAGGTGAGCTTTATATGAATGATAAAATCGGTTAATTGATATATTTTAACATAAAACTTTTGGGTTTTGAGAATCTTTGAACAATTCAGTTAATATCCCACTTCTTAATATTTGATGTCGTCGATAATTAACAGTTGGTAGTTCTCATAATTAAGAGTTGGTTGTTCTCACAATAACTCAAGTTGTCATAGAAATATAAGATGATGGTGGTCGCTCAGAGCATTTTTATTGTGTCTAAATTGATTTACTTTTTGATTTCTAATTGTAAATTGTTGATAAACAATAAAACATCACGTGCATGATATTACACTATTGATTTTATCTATTTTATATTCGCTGCGCTATTGATAATTAAATGCAGGTTTTTAATTATAATTCTTGGTATCATCGTATATCCTGTCCCAATATACTTGTATAGATCAGCATTTTTTCTCATTTATTCCTGATTAGAATGATAATTTATTTCTTCATCACACTGAAGAACTTTCGTTTATGTTGCTTTATTTACATAGAAAATCTCTCAAATTATTTTATTATAGAATTAGAAGAGAACAAGATATTAAAAATGAAGTTGTTTGAGTAAAAAATCTTACTTTTGTGTTACGTTATTCTTGTGAAAAAGTTATCTTTAACAAAATGAATTCAAACAAAAATCTTCCGGGATATTAGATAATTTGTATTAAGGTCTATTATACATTGTTGTGTTATGGCTTTATAACTGCAGAGTATAGCGCCATATTGTGAGCTATTATAGCTGTGTTTTTATTATTTATAAAAGTTTTCTTATCTAAATATAAATTAAAAGTATGAATCTGTTGAATCAATTGAGAACAAAGTTAGAAAAATACTAAAAAATTATGATAAATTATTAATGCATGTTATTCGCGTGATTTTATGGAATAAATACTTCAAATTTACGTGAAATTTTACATAAATGTATATGACAATGATCTTTTATAAATCAAAAGTATAAATGAATTGGACAAAGTTGTGTGAGAATTTTTGAAATGTTTCACTAGATTTTTAAATTATACGTAAGAGAAAATATTAAAATATCACAATACACATTTTTTTCCAATAGACAATTTTTGCGACACATGATTATAATACTGAAATATCTCTAAATTTTTCAAAACTATATTTTTTTTTATTTAAAATATCAATAACAATAAAGTAAAATAATAAATAAATAAAATATCAAATTTAATAAATTTTATTATTACAAATATAATAGGAATCTTGAAAGACAACATGATTTCATTTAAAACATAATAGATTGTTTTACATTTGTACAATATTTACACAATACTTATGTACATACTTACATTACTTAGTAAGATTTTAAAATTGTTTCCCAGTTTCAAAAACAAGTTTTAAAATCGTATCAATTCTTACATTATTTGAATACATTTAATTTACAATTTAATCCCCACTTTTACACAACATGATTTTGCGAATGAGCAAGTTTTCCATTCTCTCCACGAGGCTTTCTCGGGTCCGAAAACGGATCTGGTGGGGCAAGGAAACATTTTTTGTCGCAAGAAAATGGGGGTAGTAATATCTGCTCCTTGTGTTCCTCCAGTTCCACTGTCTCGTGGTTGTCTTCTGGCACGTGCAACGCTATAGACGGAGTGCTTCCGCCAATCATTACGTTGGAATCGTCGTCTTCCTTCTCCTGATCCGTCTGGGGCAGTGTTTTCGCCCGAAGATCCGGGATCTTAGGCATTAGAGTGTGAAAGGACAGTCTCTTCAGAGTATTAAAAGTATAGTCCAGATAGGCACGCTCGTTGTCCGAGTTGATTTTCAGGGTCCCCTCCTCTTTGTACGTTAGTATACTTTGAGCGTGAGAATAATACAACATGAAGCTGTTCACCAGAATGGGCACCGTGAACGCGACAACCAGGACACCTATCAACGCGCAGGCGGAACCGATAATATAGCCGCCTGTCTTTGTTGGATAGAAGTCTCCATATCCCACGGTTGTCATGGTAACTATGGACCACCAGAATCCCGTCGGAATGCTTGTAAACTTTTGTCTGTCGTCAACGTAGTATATGAGAGACGAAAAGAAAAGGGTTGCTACACCAATAAAGGTCAGCATGAGAAGTAGATCCTTATAACTGGATCGTAGTGTGTAAACGAGGACTTGAAGGCCGCTGTAGTAGCGGAGAATCTTGAGTATCCGAAGAACTCCGAATATCCTCAGGACGTGGACGACATCTATGAAGTTCTTGAGGCTCACATTGGAGTTTAAATCAATCATGTGTGCACTAAAGTCGACGTAATAGGGAATAATAGCGATAATTTCAATCACTGTAATCACATTGCCGAAGAAATGCATCTTGTCCGGGGCGCTGATGAAACGCAGAAACATGTCGATGGTGAAGAAGACAAGACAGATGTAGTCAATGTACTCGAGACCCTTCCACACCTGGACGTTGTGGTGGGAGTCTTCTCCGGCTCCAGAGGTGCTCGAGTCCCGAGAAGCGGCCCCTGTAATGGGGATGGACAGGTTCCTAGTGGAATTTGCTGGTGTAACATGGAAAGCAGAATGGGTTTCAGCAACAAAGGCAAAGATCGACAAGAAGACGAATAAAGCCACTGTAAAGGCGTAGATCTGAAAATTGAATATAGTTGACAGATTTTATAATACCGTTGGTGAAAGGGTAAATATAATACCAGCATAGAAATATTTTTCCATTAAATTAATTGGTGTAAACAATTATTTTTGAGGCGATGCAATAAAATAATATATAAAACGCACTGAAGACATTGTGTACAATATTTTATCGCCTTAGAAATATATTATTATTATATATATATAGAAATTAGTAATATGACAAGCCCAAAAATCTGATTCTGAATCTTGAACATAAAATTAATGTGTTATGGTTACCTTGAGGTAAATTAGCCACTTTATTTATTTATTTATTTATATGAAGTTAATTTAAACATTTCGAAGTGTTTCAACTTGAATAAAGCATTTTCTATTATTATTTTTTTATTATAATTTCTTTAAACATAATTTAGTTAAATTTTCTTTTCAACTTGGCCTTTATATGGACGTTATGTTTTATTGTTTAAAAATTTAACAACTTCATCTTAAACTGAAATTTGCGAAATTGTTCAAAATTGTTACATGTTTAATTACCTTACACCATATACCCAATATTAAGAAACCTAAAGAATTCATAATTGATATATTTTGAGTTAAAAAGGATACAAATTATTGGGTGTTTGGTCAGCGGTGTTTATCCTAGAATTTTCTAAAATTAACAAACGATACAATTTATTTCATCATAAATATATAATTTTTGCTTGTTTCTTGAATATTTTAAAATTAAAAATATGTTCATTGATAAAAGTTTTTTGAAAGCCAAATTTAAAAAAATAATTCGATTTAAGTTCTGAAAATCTCTTTAAAGCTAACATACAAAAAATCAGTAAAAATGAAATATGTGTCCATTTTCTATGTGTCCAACAAATTAACCGCTAAAAATGGATTGAAAGGTACTAACTTACAAATGATTCGACAATAAACGGTAATAAACAGAAAGTAAGCTAATTTTACAAAGCGAAAAAAGCGATAAAAATTATTTTAATTTTAATCTATACCTACATTTGTAAATTTTATTTACAGTACCAATAGTTTGAGATCTGCTTTATATCACAAACTGTTCAGAAATAAGTTTGTGTGTTTCCGAAATATAGCTGTTTGCATAAATTCTATAGCTGAGAAAATATGTTTATTTTGCTTTGGTTTTAAGACAAGTACGATTTATTTACTGGGTTAAATCAAATTTACTATGGTAACTGTCAAACCCCTTTGAAATATATTACTTTCCGGTATCCTGTTTTAGGGACTAAATTTAGTGTTATAAGTTTAGTAGGAAACGTTATATTTTAAAAATTCTTTTTAAATTATAATCTGTTTTTAATATTCTTATTTGTAATAAATTATTTTTTATTATTTTAGCATTATTAATAAATGAAACATAAATGATGCCAGAATTATTGACATATTCATGACGTCATTATTTCAGATACAATCAATTTAACATATCTTTTTAACATTAATTGAATCCACTTTACAACTTGACAAAAATCTTCATATTATATAAAACAAATTATATCAATGTGTTTAGAATCTTTAAATAATCACTATTTTGTAAAATTCCATTTTATAATAATTACAATTAATTCATATTAAAACTTTACTGGCAAATTTATAATATGGGAAAATTACAATTATAAATTTAAATATATATAATTTACAATAATTTTAACTAAATAAAAAATACATTTGGAACAAGCTCTAAAATATAACGTAAAATCTAAAGGTTATGATTTTCTTGATTCCAAATTTTACCTTCTAAATCAGTCATCTTACTAAAATAGTTTTCTGTATTCCCAATTAAGAAATTACATAAAATATGTTAAGCCTATACATCACAACTAATGATTCACTAACCGTAAAGACCGAGCAAACCAACACATGCTTCACTGTAACACCATTTTCTAGATTTGCCTGGATACTACATCCGTCATGTATGTCAAATAAAACCCCTATTTTTGATGATTGATGTTGTCCAATTAGTTTATTACATAATCAATAGAGAAAACTCTAAAAATATGTGGCAAGAGTTCAGTTCTGTAATCCTTATATTTACTTGTCAATGTCAATGTAGCAAGCTACAAATTTTTAATTATTTTTTGTTGTTGAAGAAATAATGAAAAAATCCCTTAAAGCAAACAAATTTTTAATTAATTTTTGTATTTTTGTTATTATATGAAGTGATTAATATTTTTTTTAATTTGTTTACTAAAAATCAAAAAATCGTAATTCAATAGCTAAATTAAATAGCGTAAAATAAAAATATTTAAGTTGGGCAATTAATTAGAATTTATTATATATCAAATTCAACAGTAGTTTTATATATATTTTTTGAATGACTGCTGCAAAACTAAACAAAAGAAGTATGAAAACATTGTCGAAATTTGTTTGTCCAATTTATTTTTACTTTTAAAACTTCTTTTACATTTAGATTTAAAATAAAATGGTAATAAAAATTGAGTTAATAAAAAAAAACAGTGTAAAATACATTAAATTATTATTTATATTCAAAATATTTACAATATGTCCCATAAGTTACAACGACTTTTTAAAAATTTGTATACTTTAAACTTTAAACTGCTGTGTAGGCTTTATCGATGTATCGTTCCGTCCCATATTGTAGGACAATGTGCGCTATAAAATCCTCTTTCTGGTAGGTGCCATCAAATTTTTAATTGGAGGTCTCCATCTGGTCGTATTCTTACCCTGACACGACCCTGACAAGGTAAAAAATGCCCATTTTATTTTTTAAATGGCACCACTTGGTAACTAAGCAATCAATGACCTTGAACTTTTCAGACATGGAGTATAACTTCAATACCTAACTTTGTGTTAAAAATAATATCCATTTTATGCGTTGCTAAGGCAGACCTGGAAAGAAACCATTTACACCCAGGATGACACGGCCTTGACACGGAGGAAATTTGAATTTGTCGCCATTTTAAAGGGAGGTCATTGGTTACCATGACAACTGGGAATATTAAACATCATATGAAGATACACCTCACACCAAATTTCATAAAGATTGGCCAAGTGGGCCGCCATGTCTGCTGAATATCTTATTGGACCCTTTTCTTAGTTATATTCAGATGGTAAACGATGAGTTTATTCCAGCTCTTCAGGCAAGACAGATCTTATTATCCGCATATTTCCAAAAAGATGGTGTTCCAGCACATACCGCAATAGCAACTCATAATTTCTTAGCGAACACCTTTCAGGATCGTTGGGTTTGTAAATTTGGACCGACTCCTTGGCCAACACGTAGCCCTGACCTCACGTCCTGCAATAACGCCTTATGGGGTCTCATAAAGCACAGAATTGTTGCAAGAAAAGCACAAAACAAAGAAGACCTGAAAGTCATTATTCAAGATGAGTTTGAGCGACTTACTGTGGAAACTCTTCGAAAAATCAGTGAAAGAACGTTTCGACGAATGCGCTTGTGTTGAACTGGGAAGTGGATCCATATGATTATTTTTTTCGTGCAACCAAAAATACTATGAGCTACTATGCTCTTTTATGTAGGTACATGTTCATTGATTATAATAATTGTTTTTGATATGTAAATATAGTTTGGAAATAACTATTTTCTTAAATTAGTTCTTTTTATAAAAATCGTTGTAACTAATGGGACATACTGCATAATAGCATGAAAAGTTTAATTAGTAAACTTTGATAGGCTCGTATCAAAGTTGTCATGAGAACATGATTGAATTAAAGAGATAGAGATCATTTCAAGAGTTTGTTCAGAATTATCAAAACAACCCGTTGCCATTAATTTATCAGTATTGAAACATTTTCTATTAACACGTCACATTTATATTCTAATAAAAATCGATATTTCATGACAATTACTAATTAATTTTTACAATTAATATTTATATTACTATTTTTTTATAAAATGAACTTTAGTTGTACTCATAGATATTTACAGAACTAGATAGAATATTTTATGTAATGTCTGTATTTGGTTGTATTATAAAATATATAAGTCTTAAATATACAAATTATATACATTTAAATCTCTCAAAGCCTTCATCTTTTGGGATTTAAAAACATAACCCTTTAAAATGTATACCTACATTATCTCATACATAGTCAAGAATTACCTCTAGATGAAATCGGTAATAAAATTATAAAATGCCATCCATGTACGTTCCTTCAAATAATTAAAAAAAATTATATCTTTGATAAACCAAATATGAATTTGTAAAATTAGATTAGTACCATGAAATTAATAAATCACCCCCCACGTATAAAATATTTTAGTTTTATCAATGTTTTTATAATCAAAATTGTCCTATTGCTGTTATAAATCACAGGATGTTTGTCATAAAATTCTGTGTTTTGATAATTCGCGACCTTAAATTTAGTTCTTGACCTTCAATAAATCATTTAACAACCCTAATAAAGACAATTTCTGAAAAAATATCATAAATTATACATTAGCAGTAATAAAATAGCGGATATGAATACATTTCTTAAATCGAGTGATGACGTGCACTTAGGTTAGTTGCAATATTTTAAAATTTTATAAGGGCTTAATGACCATGTTGGTAGAAAATAGGATTTTTTGTGAGTGAAAAAGTTATTGCCTTGTTGTTATATAGGTAAAATAAAGTTTCACCATATTAAAAAAAAATACTTTGTAAATAGTCTACTTATAGTTATAGTTGTAAAAATCCCTTTTTAAAATACGAAAATCAACCCATCTTTAATTTATTTATCTGTTTGTTCAGTGTTTTGTGCTGAACATACGTAATAAGGTGTATGTCTTCTAAAATGAGGAATGTTTTGCATAGATGGGTTACTGTCATACTGAAGAATATGAATAAATAAATTTTCTTAAATACAATGACTGTAAATAGTCTAAAGTATCATAATTATAATTGATCGATTAATTGTAAATAATTTGACTAAATTTGACACCTTTTTATCCATTGTAGTTAATATATTAATGAATCGAGAAAAGTCTTAAATGTCTTCCGGTCACATTTATTCCTGAGAATATTGAGATCTTCCCCAATAAGCGAATATTGTTGAAGTATAAGAAGAATCTAGAGATTAGGGACAGCCTAGCCATTATCTTTAATTAATCGCATGTTTGGGATTTGAATTAGGAACTCTTTAAAATTTAAAAATGAAAGTTAATATCATTCTGTGTTTACAATTTCATTAAAATCTAACCCATAAAAATCACATAATACAAATTACCATTCCAGATTTTATGTTAATTATGTCTGGACGATATAAGATAATTAATTAAGTATTAAGTATACAAAATTTATAATATTTTAAAGCACAAAAATATTATTTTTTATTTCCACAAAACAAATTAGTTAATTATAAAGGTCACATTATAAAGGTTTAAAATAGAGATCGAAATAATTCTCTATAAGTAAAAACAGTAATAATTTCTTGTATGAATGTATTTTATGTATTTTTATACCAAATTGCAACATTTTTATGTGCTGAAAAAGAGAATAAAATCCAAATATGTAAACAAATTTGTAACAATATGAAACTATTATTGTGGCCTAATGAACTTGGCAATCATCAGCCGCTGGGTAAAATGTTTCAATGTTTATTTAACCATTACTTGGTTCTGAAAATTGTACTAATTATGGAATTTATTAGTTAACCGCATTTGAGAAACGATACAAAAATTACAAGATTAAATAGAATATAAAAATAGGAAACAATGTCTGTAACAAATTAGACCGCTAGAATTAATATAAATTAAAACACGACACTAAAACTAATACAGATTATCTTTAGTATCGTTTCAAATTTATTTATTGACTTGATAGGGAGAATGTTATGTTTTTCTTTTACTGTATTTAGCTCGTTCTTTAATCACTCCGTGAAATTAATTAATAACATTCCATTAATGTTAAGAAATAAAATCCTTTTGAGATAAAATATTTTATACTTAATAAGAATTACAGAAGAATTAATGAAAAAAATTAAAAAAGCAATTTTTAGTTATTGAGATAATTTCAGAGTAAAATTAGAATGATAGAGATTCAAAAATTTAATATGAACTCTATTTCGATATTTAAAAAGTAACGAAGGAAACATTCTTAACCTTATTTTCAAAACCACTTCTATACATAGATATTTTCGTAACCGTTTTACCAGTGGTTCTTTCTGCGTGGAGATATTTGCAATTAAAAGTTCTTAATATTGCTATTTTTTATCCGCAATGAAAACTCGAAATCTCGGTGGAATTCAAGAGAGAGTAGATCAATCAATCCTACGAAACGATATTCCAGCGAGCCGACAACATTGAAAAAGTATTTATTTCATCGCATGAACTAAATTTTATTTTAAAATATAACAAAATCATCTTCATGAAAGTACTTAAATATATAAAATATGGAGTTTGCAGACGTTGAATTTTCATTGTATACTAATGTATCAAATGAAAAATCAATATTACAAATATTTTTGATTTGGTTTTGTTAACGGTGGTTTAGACATTAAATTATGAAATACTTTATTGAATTTAATTTTTATTAAAAGTAACTAATTTTTTTTAATTTCGTTATTTATAATCGACATAATTTAGTTTTTAGATTTTAATGATTTTTTCGCAATAATTTCCAAGTTTGTATCACTAAATATATTAAGCAGCCTTGTATGAAGTTGCTCAAAACTCAAAACAAATTGAAAAAAAAGAAAATGAAAGCTAGTGACCATACGAAATTGTTTCACCATTCGTGAGTAATAAATCTATACTCATGGCAAAAACAATTTGCTCGTCAATTTGTATTATTTCAAAAGTATGATTATTTTAATGATTATTTCGATTTTTGATACATTTGAATACTTTCTTATTTAAAACAATTTTGTTTATAATGTGTCAAAACCAATCTTATTGATTAATTTGAATGTTATATATTCAGAGATCAAAGACACCGAAGTTATTAAGAGTCAAAAGGTAAGAGTTATGTATTGTTTTCGTTAACTCGTAAATCACAGAAATGACAACATACTTAATACGTCACAGAACGGAAATATGTATTTAAATTAACAAACAAGGAGACAATAAATCAGCATACCTATTAGTTTTCTAAGTTTACATTTTATTATTACTAAACAAAGTAGCAAAATCATTCATTTATTTTATTTATTTATGTGTTCAATATATCGTTTAACATCAGCTGTGTTATATTTTCAATAGTTTAAATTGCTAATAACCACTATATATTTATCAATTTGACAAAATCGAAAGGTCAAATAGAAAATAGAAAATAGAAATAAGGCATTAAACCTCATAATAATAATATCTCATAACATTACAGTTGTAATTTCATCATTAATCTATTTAATATTTCCAATATTTACATATTAGGTATTAGGTATACCAATTTTTATATTAAAAAATTAACATCACAACACATTTAAAACTATTTCATTTATTAAAATTTTGATTGTTGTAATTATGTTCAAATAAAAAGTCAAATTTAAGTTCAGATTGTTCAATTTGAAATGTAAAAATATGGAAAGATTATTAAATTAGACAAATAATGTTAGACAATAATTAGACAAATAATAATAATAAATAGTATACTTTCAAAAGATTCAAGTGTACATATTAAATAAAATTAAATACATAATTTTTATTGATTTCTATATTAGTATCCTTACATTTTTAATAATTTTTATTTAATTCTTCTGTTTACTAAAAATAAATAATTTTGATATCCACAATTATTTGTGTTACAAATATTTTAACAATTAGGAACGTATAGTCGTAAATAAAAAACATATAACCCATTTGGTTTTCCTGATTTCTAATTCCGACTAAAAAACGATTTTTTTAAATAAAATGAACGTACGATATTTAATTTTGAGGTTTAAAGTTGATCCGTAGATTTGATTGTTCACATATAAGTTGACAGACAAGAGACAAATCCCACTTTAGTGTTATTCTTTACTGTAAATATCGATTGTAGGATTTGAAAATGGGGATTAATAATTATAGAATTCATAAGATTTACAGCACACCGTTGGTTAAGTGGTAAAATAATAAAAACTAATTTTTAGGGTCTTCGTGGTTAAATACTGAGAAAGGTAAACAATTATAACTAATAAAAAAATTAAATCCGATATTTTTTATTATATAAATTGTTCAATCCTGTGAATATAAGAATGTAAATTTCATGTAGCTGTGAATTGATTTACTTGGGTTTTTGTATAAACCAAATACCTGTATACAACTTGAACATTGATTAACGGCATTAAGGAATTGGAAGCCTATTTGTATATGGGAAAGTCTTAAGATAAACAATGTTATCGTTTTTGTATATATATTGACGTAGCAAGGAAAACATTCACAATATATCCATATCATAACATATGGTGGTGTGTCTTCATAATAAAATTATAAAGATAAAAAATAAACACCGTCTGTATAAAATTATCCTCCCAAATAAATTTTAAATTACAACAGATGTATTCAACCGACGTTTCGGATATAATCTCTCATTAATGAAAATTAAATAAATAGAATGCAAATTTAATATAATTCTTAATTTATTTTATTTTCATTTATTATAGTTTTAACGGATAATGTGTGTAAGAGAGTGTTTATATTTTACTTTTATTTCAAAATCGTTATCATTTTGAAGTTTTTATTGTGGGAAGTTAATAAACATTGTGTGTGAAGTATGAAGTCAAACCCGTGAAGTGTGCAGTTAACACAGTGAAATGTGCATTTAACACCGAGAAGTGTGCAGTTAACACCGTGAAGTGTGCAGTTAACACCGTGAAGTGTGCGGTTAACACCGTGAAGTGTACAGTTAACACCGTGAAGTGTGCAGTTAACACCGTGAAGTGTGCAGTTAACACCGTGAAGTGTGCTGTTAACACCGTGAAGTGTGCATTTAACACCGTGAAGTGTGCAGTTAACACCGTGAAGTGTGCAGTTAACACCATGAAGTGTGCAGTTAACACCGTGAAGTGTGCAGTTAACACCGTGAAGTGTGCAGTTAACACCGTGAAGTGTGCAGTTAACACCGTGAAGTGTGCAGTT